>VZTD01002512.1:459989-489107 GCA_013397725.1 Rhagologus leucostigma | reverse complement strand
GGACTGCGGGGGGAGGGGGGAGCTGGTCCAGCTTTCCTCTCAGGTATATTGCAGACGTTGCATTGAGGAATTGTTTAATATTGCAGGTAGTCAAATGTTAGTCTCCTGGTGTCTACAGTGTCTCAGATAAATGAATTCCAGATTCTGTGATATAACTAAATCCTAGTGAAATTTGCATGCTCTCGAACTCTATAATTTTTTTTTTAGAGAAAGCCTCGTAATTGTGGTGCAAATGTGTAGAAAACTTTTGTATTGAACAATTAAGAGAAGGTACAGGTCTCTATTATTGCTCTTGGTAGGAAAACCCTAGATACTGTAGTTAAACAGATTGCAGATCTGCATTGGACATTTTCAGCACAGATTTTCTATGTAGTCTGTTGATATGATGTAAGAAAAATAATCAAGTTTTCATGAGAAAGAGGGGACATTAAGTGTATAAGCAGACACTCCCAATATTATCGAATGTAAAAATAGCTGAAAAGCAAATATTTGTGAAGTTATCCTGCTAAAGCATGATTTCATTTTCCTGGTTTTGGAAACATATGAACAGACTCTTTTTAATAGCAAAGTAAATCCATTTGGAAAGAAAGTGGTTGAAATAAAATACAGCTTTCTGCCTGAGCTCAGGCCTAAAAGTACAACTGTCTTATATTCTATTTGGGTGACAAAAGATATCTTGATAAATGTAATTTAGAATACATCCCTGAAGCTTAAAAATCATTTTGGTAAACCAAGCATGATATCCTTTAAAACTTTTAAATCTAAATTTTTTCCATATGTATTAGCAAAACCCATCTCTATTTCAGAACATGAGCACATATACGTACAGAGGGAAAAACTGACCTGATATCTGAGGATAATAGTTTCTCTTAGAGCAGGGAAAGCTAGTTTGTTTTCAAGGTCATTCATTTATTTTCATTTTTTATTAATACACAGAGTAAAAATGAAATAATTCTGAATTTGTAGCTTTTTTTGTGAAGGCTTGTGATACTCTTGCCATAGACATCCTGCCATTCCTTCTAGGCAATCATAGGCCCAAGGAAATTAAGCATGTGAGAATAGTGGATTGAAGTCAAAGTTATTAAAAGTCAGAAAGTTTGGTCATTTTGCAACAAGCATGAATCAGATTCTGGGACAAATTGCTGGATGATTTTTAATATAGTAGAGTGAAACCAAGCTGCTTGTTTTAATACACAATTCTAAATATTGCTCCTTCTGAAGAGAGTTATGTATTTTAATTAATGTTAACTGGCGAGTCATTTAAACTTATGCTAACATCATAGTCTCCTGCTACGTTGTAATATTAGTAGTTTATTTTTTGAAGTATTGTGCAGGTATTACAAGGCATTTTAAAGCTCAGAGGCCTCTGAGGAATGTATTAAGCAGATCTCAGAGTTATGTAGGGATCAGTTTTGGAATTAAGTTGATTTCTTCTTTATAAATAATATTACTGAAACTATCTGTGACAGTTTGTCTGCTTTTAATTTTGCTTTTTTTTGCTTTTTTTTGTGTTTGACTTGTTGGTTTAATTGCTGGAGCATGTTTTTTCTTCATGGTTGTCTGTTGTAACTTACAGATCATGGAATCATCTGGTACACCCTCAGTGACCTTAATAGTAGGCAGTGGTCTTTCCTGCTTGGCCTTGATCACTCTAGCAGTTGTCTATGCAGCGTTATGGAGGTATGTAATGGGTTGAGAAAGCTATTTGTAAATACAATGTTATATTTATTTGAATTGCAGCTTAAAGAGAGCATTAGATCCCACATTTATGGTTTGGAAAGTCAGAAAAAAAAAAAAAGAGGAAAAATGTAGTGCATGCTTTGATGCCTAAATTTGTTGATGTGATTGATCAGTTTTATTGTCTTGGCCTGCTGATGATGGTATAGCCCACTCCTCTTTCTCCTCTTCAGTGGGAATGGTATTGCTCTTTTGGTGGGGTATTCATGGTGCTAAATGAAGACAGGATTCTTATGTATGATATATTTCATGTGAGGCTTCTGGCCTATACCTTTAACTGCTTTTCTCCCATTTACATTCTTAAGCAAAATTTATACGTGATAAAAGAAGTGTATCAAAGTGGCACATTTAGGGAGGTTCAGTCAACTGGTTTTGAGTTTATTCACATCAGTCATAAGTTTGAATAAAGATCACAAAATTAAATAGTCTTAAATAGTGTGGTGGTACATTCCAGTGATAGATTTTCTTTTCATCCCGAGTTTACAATATTAAAATAATATATTGACTTAAAAGTGCCATAAATACTTAATGGAGTAAATTAATTTGAGAAGTAATGAGAAATAGCATGCTGTCTTAGTGCAGAAGAAACACAAAAGTAAGACGAAAAGTCATGCAAAGTAATAAATATTTTTAAAAAGTGAACATGAACTCTCATATAACTTTTTTCAATAATTAAAGAAAAATAGGTTCTTGTGAAAGTAATAAGAAACAAGGGGATGAAAAAATAAATTTTAGAGTAGTATAAAATCAACCAAGAGTTTTGCTTTTAGAAGCAGCTTGATAATTTTACACCCATTTCTCTATCACTCTTATATACCACAGAGATTCACAGGATTAGAAATATATATAATTATTAAGAATATCTAGTTACATAAGTTATGATAAAAGACTATAAAAATTATCAGTTCTTGTCTGTCAAAACTAAGAATGAGAGTATTTCAGGATATAATTCCCATCTGAAGAATTATAGTGTTATTTTTGCACTTCCTGATATATTTAGCACTTGGATAGAAATACTGTCATGCTCAATGGAACTGGTCTACTCCATTACTTAAATTAGATACAATGAAGAAATTCTTTACTGTGAGGGTAGTGAGGCACTGGAACAGGTTGTCCATAGAAGTTGTGGATGCCGCATCCCTGGAAGTGTTCAAGGCCAGTTTGGATGTGGTTTTGAGCAACCTGGTCCAGTGGAAGGTGTCCCTGCCCATAGCAGGGGGTTGTAACTAGATGACATTAAGTTCCCTTCCAACCCAAGCAATTCTATGATTCTATGATTCTGTGATTCAACTTCTAAGTGGAGAGAAAATGTTACGTGTTATGGCTTAAGTCAATGCTGTGAGCTCCTGCTTGCACTGTATTTATTCAACCAGTAAGGTGCTTTGTATTCCATGGACACTCAGTGTTGGGAACTGGCCCAGGTGAATCAATGGTTAACAAGTTAGAAAGTAGCAGCGTGCTGGCTGTGTGAACAAAGGCACTGGACTTTTTGTATTTGTTTGCAAATACATAGAACTAGCCTTAAGAATGCTGCTAAATTTTAAGGAGGAATGTGGATTGTGGTATCAGATTGCTCTGTCTAACTAAAGAAGTGTAATGATGTATCTCCTGATATGCAAGCAAAAAGGACTACAATTATTTTCATGTCCAAAGCTCAGCATTTCTTGTGGGTTCAACAGCCTTTTTTACTACTTCCTCAGAGTCAGCTATGGCTGTACAGCTCAGGAGAAGAGAGCAATATTAACTGAACTCCAATGAGAAGCATGTAGTATAGATCATAGAATATATAAAGATATGGCATGGTCTTCAGAGGAGCTGAGCACCCTTAACTTTAATTTATTTTAGTAGTCAACATTTACTGTTAACAGCTCTAAAAATCAGGTCAGAAAGGTAACCATAATCATTCTCTTTTTGTCCTGTAGCATATAAAAGGCTGTATATAGAAAAATGAGAACACTTGCACCTTGAAAGGAAATATGTGAAAAGACTATTTGACTTTTTCATCTTAAACATATTTGTAAAATGAATATGATAAGTTTGCAAGGCAGATTGTGATGTTCACTGCTATAATTTCATCTTTCTGTACACATTTGGCTATTTTTTGTCATTCAGTCTTATGAAGATATCAGTACTATTGGAACATCAAGATTATTGTTATCCTTATCCCAATAACGTGTTTCAAAATTCACTGCCGTAGTATCATCCACCAACCTACGTCTTATTTATGCATCATGGACCAAATCCTCTGTTTATGTAAATCACCATATTTTTGCTGAAGTTAGTAATTATGAGTGGTCTGTGCCAGCTGTGGATATTCCCAGGGACAAGCAGAGAGCATAAGAAGTTCCTGACATGAATGCATGTAAGCCCATTATTATCAGTATGGTGTTAGAACAGTGTTGCCAGCGGTTTTCAAAAGAATCATTGGTAGATTATTTTTAAAATATATCAAGATACTAAGAGGAAATTGTGGAATATCTATAAAAATATCATAGTTCTCATGTTTGTATTGTGATAGCTGTCTAATACTCTTTCTGAGCACAGGAAAGAGAGCACCTCTCTTTCAGAGTACCTCCAATATTTAATGCAAGAACTAAATCAAAGCTTTGTGTGACTTACTAGTTGTTTTCCTTTTAGAAAAGTTGTATCCTCTCTTTATTTTTTTTGACAGGTACATCAGATCTGAGAGGTCCATAATTCTAATCAATTTCTGCCTGTCAATTATCTCATCAAATATCCTTATCCTGGTCGGACAAACTCAGACACATAACAAGGTATGAGACAGATTGTATTAAATTTGCCCTTAAAGATTAATATTGTTGTTTCATTCTTTTTTAGCTTAAAATAATTATATCCATTTAGTGCTATACTCATAGGACTTGGTGGTTTTGGTAAAATATTAAGAGACAAGGGAAAATATTTACTGTCTTTAGTAGTTCTTTTTTCCCTTCCAAAAATCCCTTTTGGTATTGTTCCCTCTAGATAAGCTGTGTTCTCTGTGGTAGACTTGTGTGTTTTATAACTAAATTTCAAAGCAAAAAAGTTCAAAGGCTCAACATCAAAAGCACGAATTCTGGTTCATTATAATAGTTGTAATAGGATTGTGCTACAGTGTTTTTGTCTTTTTATTAACACACTGGTACTCGAAAGGCAAGTAGAAATTGCTTAGAAGTTAAGAGTGCGATTCTTGAAAATGTGCAGAAACAGACATCATAACAACCCATAGAACTGTTAGATCTCTGACTGATGTAGCTATAAGAAAGTAATAACCCTGCATACCTTAGTTAGTGAGGTATTGCTGATTTATTAATAAATTGTTCTCTGAAGATCATTGTCATTTGTGCCTCTCCTGTAGAACAGCAGGCTTGCCAGTCTTTTGAGGAATCACCCAATGCCTGGTGATGGTAGGCAGCTTTCACAAGTGGCAATAAGTGGTTGCTTAAAATTAACCATAACTACAGGATTGCTTGGAATAGAAAATAGTGTGTAGCTGGTTAACTGGGCAATGTGTGATAGAATGCTGTTAAGTTTTGGAGTAAGCAAGTGCTTGTAAAGTAGTTCTTTTTCCCACTGTGTTAACTACTTAATCCACTGCTCATCTTAATTTTTCTAATATCGAACGAAATAATGTTCATCGTCTGCTATAGGATAACTGATGTTTCTACAAAACACCTGTAATTAATCATTACTTCTTTTC
Organism: Rhagologus leucostigma; assembly: GCA_013397725.1. Classification (NCBI taxonomy): domain Eukaryota; kingdom Metazoa; phylum Chordata; class Aves; order Passeriformes; genus Rhagologus; species Rhagologus leucostigma. The sequence continues at coordinate 483,673 of VZTD01002512.1, read as the reverse complement.
AAATAAGTGCTTAGCAGTTTAGCTGCCAGAATTCTCATAAATTCAATGCAAGTCACATATCCAAACCAAGCATACTCATTTCCAGCACAAAACAAAATTATTGAAGTCAAGATATTAATATGCTTTTAAAGTTTTGCAAGTGTGTAGAGGTACAAATAAACAAAATATGGATTTCCAGAAGAAGCCCATGTAACTATCACAGATTTTATTCAGGAGGGAAAAAAGCGATGCACTAAAAACTTCAGAGTACTAGACTACAGAAGATTAATCCTACCTGGAATTTCAGGACTAACATACATAGTCATATATGCTATTTTATTATGCGTTTCAAGAATAGATATGGTTGAGGAGCTACAAGTTCCTGTGTACATTGCCAGTGTAGAATCAGAGTTTGAGGGCATCAGAACAACTGTGTTGGATAACACCCTTCCCAGGTATGCTGGCAGACTTTCTCTGATGCTTGACTCAGGGAACTCTGAACTAAAACACACCCTTAATCCAGTTCCTTTCTATTAATCTTAATCTCTTTGAGCTCCCTCACTTCTGCTTCCTGAACTTCTCAAAATACAGAGATATTGCACTGGCATATTTCTAAGACCAACAGATCCAAAAATGCAGATGTCAAAGGAAATAACTTACAGAAAAAAAACACATCACAAAGTTTATATTTTTAATATGCAGTCTGAAAAATTACTGTAGAATAACACTTCTTGCTACATTTGTCTTTGAGTCCACATCTTGCTTTTGATACATCAAAAATACATTGATACATTGATTTGTTTCTGAGATTTTATTATTTACTAGAAGTGAAACCGTATGAGTTTTTAGTGTTTGAAAATTTTGGAAGAAATCTTGGGAATATTTTATTATGACAATATAATATTGAAGTCAGCAAAAATTGTTTGATGAGTAAAGGCTGAAGAAGTATTTTATGGCAAGAAGATTCTTTTCTTTTCTTTTTAATGTATTGGAGAACATTTGAGAAACATAGTAGGCCAAGTTTGAGTTTGTTTACTCTGTTCCATTCTCATTCTTCTGTTTATACTATTCTTATTTTATTGGGGCACCTAGTTAATGTTCACATGATGATGTTAATATTCACAGTACTGAAGCATATCCCTTTTTTCTATGCTTTAGTTTTGCTCTGAGTTTAAATTGTCTGTAGCTCTATATCTGTGTATATTTTCTTTTTGAGTAGGTCCTCATAAATGTCGTCAAAGCTGAATTCCAGTTTAAAGTTGAACAGTATGTAAATTAAGCATACCAAAGATGTATTTATAGCAAACGGCATATTGTTAATTTGCTTGCAGTTTGTGGTTTTCTTTATCTATATTAAACACTTCACCAACTACTTTTATTCACTTCAGTGCTATTCAATCTCCAAGAAATTTTAGTACACCTATTGACATTGATGAGAAAGAAAAAAATACGGAGTGTATTGGTGTAGATAAGTGCAGGTTTTTGTTACTTTCTTTCAGGTTTAAATAAATCATAGATATTCTAAAATATTAGCTTTAGCTCTGCCCTTTGAAAGCTGAGTATATCATCAATGTTTTTGCAAAAGCTTCTTTTAATGAAAGCTAAGTGAGTTTGAATATTGCATTCTCTTTGGTTCAACTAAGTTCTGGCTTTTTTCAGTAAAAAAGGTCACCTCCCATGGGCAGAAATGGACAAAATATTTACTGACGACATGTAGAAGGAACTTACACTTTTTCAAACTACAATAGATTTTTCCATTTCTTGTATTACCTGTTTAAAAGTGATTTTTTTGTCCAGTTTTAGTAACTTGAGGATACCAATAGTAGAACAGAGGTCTAGGTCAAGGGTCTTTTCAGCTTGTTTTAGGGTAGTTCATGATGGAAGTCATGGAGAGGAGTACGGTTTCTGTTGTAAGATTTGGATTGGGATAGCAAAAAGCCTTTTGTCAGCAGAAAAGCTTTGCCCCTTTGTTCCTTCTTAGCAAAACATGTTGTGCATTTTGTTGAAGGGCACAGCTGAGAAATGTTCTGCTTTTTTCATTACGCTTCCCCAAACCTTTCAAAACACAGAACTTTATTCAAAGCTTTCTTAATGTTTCAGACTGTGTAAAAGATTCCTGTTTTGTCAGATCCTGTTTTGAAATACAGGTCACTGAAGGCTGAAATTACAAAAATATTATGAAATTAATTAAGTATCTTGTTTAAATATAGTTGGTGTTATACTGTGCATGAGAAGCATATTAATTTACTTTAGTATTTCTTTCTGTCTCTTGTTTTCTTTCCACTGTTAAATGTTAGCCACATAATCATATTTAAACCTGACAATTTGCAATTGCTACACTTCAACGACTGAATTTAGTTTTAACTCTGAAATTAAGTCTCCTGAATTAAGGAAGGGTAAAACTTCTCATTTATAGCTTAATTGCTCAAATATCTGCTATTTCACAAATCCAATGAGATGTCCCTAGCATCTACAAAAGCATTACATATTTACATTGAAGAGACTGACAGGTATTTTTAGGAAATATCTATCAGTGATTTGTAGCTTTCACTGTATCATAACTCCTGCTATATTATGTTTCCTAATGTTCTTCTTGCCATCAAGAAAAATGGCTGTATTTCTTTTATATGTGGACCTTTAACGCTTAAGCTATAAACTTTTACTATGCTTCTGATCCCATTTAATGAATAGATTCTCTACCCCCCATAAGTTATTGATTAATATTATGTGGATTTTTTTCATAAATTCTCTTTCCTTTTATATACACTCAGAAAATATCCTGATTTTTTCACAGTTTTGCCTGAACAAAAACACATTTGCTTTTTGATATAAACAATTCCTGTATATCTATTTTTCCTGTGAAGTAAACAAAGATAAATACAATTGAAATAAACAGTAGAATTCCTTATACATATGAGAAAAAGTTAATTATTTTCTATATAATCTGGTTCTGGCACTGCTGAAGTTTGGGTCACTTGTTAGAAAGTGTCATATTTTTAAATATTCTAAAAATGCCATGAGACTCAGTACATTTTGTTAGCCGTAGTCAGATTTCTGTGTGCCTACCATGGAAAGAACAGGGAAAATGTTAATTTAAGATTTTGTAACCCTGATGTTCTGTGTCATCCATGTTTAACTGCAATATTCAGTTTATTATGATCACTATTATATTTTGAAATTCATCTCTTAGACCACACCTTAAAGGATATGAAAAAGGCCTGTCCTGATCACCATAACATAAACTGTCAGTAGTCTGACATTGTAAACAAGCAAAACCCCATAAAAATGTGTAGATAATAAGATTAGAATTTTCACTAAATAGACTGACTGGACAAAAATAACCCACTTTTAGTATTTTTTTAATAGAGGTGTTAGGTTGAAAGAAACAAGTAGAAGTGGAAAGAAGCTGAGAAGCCAAGCATCCCATTCCCACAGCACTCTGAAGTAGCTGACTGCGAAACTAGAGCTCCCTCAGGTTTTGAGAGACGGTGGGTGGTGGGATCCCCTGAGAAACCTGCAACTGTTCAGGTGATACTAATGCTGCCTCTAACCACGTGGCTCTTGCCCCATATCTGCCACTGACTTACAGATGCAGGCATCGTGGCAATATATCTCCTAGGAAACAGCGGGGGAGACCTCAGAGCAGATGGAATGAACAGAGAAATGATGCTAACACAGCATTAAGGTTGTGTTAGAAAATCAATGAGGAAGTAGGGAATTCAGTATGTCAAGCAGTAGCACTCCATATTTCAAGTCTTTCTGTAGAACTTCAAGGGAATACCCTCCATTTAAGCAGCTGAAGCCCAGGAAAATATATCCTTCCATTTTCGTCAGTATCCAGCTTCCAAATTAACACCTACTCTGCTGATTGTCATCTTTTTCTTTGTGCAACAGCTTTTTGAACGGCTGACCCAGAGAGTCTCTGGTATGGGTCATCCATCCCAGAAACAAGCCAGTAAATAGGTCAGGAGTCAGAGTGCACTGCACCACATGCATCTGTCTGCTGTGTGTTTCAAAACTCAGAAACGACCAAAGGGAGAAAAGCCAATTTAACTGAATAACTATTACAGGAGTAGGTCTGTTTAAGCAACGCTGTTTTACCATGCCAAATTCTGACAAAACCTGTTAACATCAGCTGAATTAACTACCTGCTTTTAGATTCTTAAGAGAACCTCTGGGAGCAGATCTTTCTTACCCAAGATCACTAAACATTGTCATTCACGTTACTGTTACTTGCCTCAGAGGAGAAGGTAACATTCTTCTCAAAAGTGCTTGTCAGACTGTTTCTCAAAATACATCAACTTTATCATTCAGTTTGTTATATCTAAACAAAACAGACATTTTGATTGTAAGCAGGCTACAGGGAAGAAATTGGTTAGATATTAGGAGCATGTGTTCTCTGTCTCCAATCCCCAGAACCTTTTAAAAAGCTCTTTGAACTGTTTTAGAATCACAGAATTGTTCAGGTTGGAAAATCTGTCTAACCTCGTTCTCAAGGCAGGGTCAGCTGTTAGGTCAAAATGGGTTGCTCAGGACGTTATGTAATAATAAAGTCTTGAAAACCTCCAGGCGTGGATGGCACATCTTCCTTGGGAAACTTCATCCGCTGCTTGACTGTCCCTATAGTCAAAATGTGTTTCCATATATCTGGTATGGACCTCCTCTTGTTTCTTTTTATACCCATTGTCCCTTGTCATCCCACTACACATCGCTGTGAAGAACCTGGCTTCATCTTGTCAATGACCTCTTTATAGTCACTGACAGGTTGCTCTTAGATGCTGTTAGCTCAGACTTTCCTGGGGTAACTCTCTGCTGTCCTACTCTTGCCAAAATTGTGTGGTTTTTCCTCCTTGATCTTCACGACCTGTTTAGAGTAGTTTTTTGTCTTCCAAAATTCACCCCCACAGCTGTAAGAAAAGTAGCTCATTCTCTAACAAACACCTTTCTGAATTATTTCAGACAATCTGTTGATGACTCAAGCAGCTATTTTTGGGCTTCACACCTTTTTCACACCTCTCTTTTGCCTATTTTTTGAATTTCAGTGGAAATAGAAAAGTAGTCAATGGGAAATAAATCAATTAAATGATTATGTCTTTCACTTATATTATCTTCCTTTTAAGAAAGAGGAAACAATAAACAATTCTAAGCAATAGTAAAAATTATTTTAAAATGGAGTCACCATAGCAATTGACATCACAAGACTAAAGGGTTTAAGTAATAATGATAACAACAGCAACATCAAAACCAAGTTACCTGGTTATTTTCATTCTAATTCAAAAGTTAAATTTCTAGTGGATTTTCATATGTGAGTTACCCTAAGAATCTAGGCATAGAAACCCTTTGCCACATAAACCTAAACAGATAGAGAAACACAGTAAGATGTTTTTTATAGATATCTGGTAAAATAATACATCAAAAATCACAACTCTGAGATAAATGCAATGTAAATTGCCGTACAACAATAATCATTACATCATTACTCTTTCTGTATAACAGAATTAACCTATAGAAAACTAAATCACTTTTAAAGGACTATCATTTAACAAATAATAGTGTAAATTTGGCACAAAAGATTGTCTACCTATTGTACTGGATTTTATTTATACATTGCTACAACTCCCTGTAGGGTCTGCATATTTTTAGGAACATATGGTATGCTTTAACCTTGACATGCACTATGAAGTTCATTTGTACAGTTTTGCATTTTTTCCTTTTATTCTCCTAGGTCACAGTTTTTAGGCCCTATATCTTGCAATCACGTCAATGACAGCATTTCATCTGAAAATGACTGTTGGATTGATATGATTCTCTGACTGGTCTGATCAGAGTTTCATTCTCATTTACACTTCCTATCTTTTCTTGAAGGTGATGTTAAGTGAAATTTCATGGGAAGTGGGACAAGCAGTATGCAAATCTCTGTTCTAGACTGAGGCTAACGATAAGACAGAAAGACAAGGATGATCATACAAATTCTGGCCTTTTCTGCTTTTTCTTTCTGAGAAAGAAATGGTGGTCACTGTGTGCCCAAGTCAACGAAGTCAGCATTCAGCAGGTGTGATCTGAGCATATTTATGACATGAGAAACACCCATGTTAGTAGGCTCTCTGGATCACAGCAGGGTTTTGTCAAGAGAGGGATGCTCAGCTTGTCAAATAAAGGGACTCCTAGGTATGACCAGGGACCCAAAATTATGTACCTAGAGATCCTCTTGGTGCTAATGTAAAAGGTGTGTACTGCTTCTAAATTTTAGACTGCTGCTGAAATATGACTTTTTTATACTTGTTTTCATGGACATACATGCTTATTTTGTTGCGTCTCAGTGAGTCATACCATAGACATTAAGCCTGGTACTGACAAATTTGATAGTAAATGTGCTCTGGTATTTTTCTCTTCCAATAGTTTTGTCAAAATTCATATCAAACTGACATTGTGGATGAATAAGTAGCTATTTTGTGGAATTTAATAGAAAATTATGCTCAGAATAATTGTTGAGAGAAAACGGTAAAGGTAAATTTACAAAGCATGCATTTGGCTATAATCATGGACATTTTTAATGAATGTAATTGTGAGATTTCCAGAACCCTGCAGGGAAGTGTACATGTTTGTAATAAAAAGGCCTCAAGCTGTTAAAACTGATAGAATTCCTGTAATGTCGAGAAAGTTCAGTTTGCACTAGACTTCTGGGTTTAAAAACAGGATGGAAAACGTGTTAGTATCTCTCTCTCCTGAAGAAAATTGAAATATATCTGGCACAAGGAGTCCAGCAGTTGGAAGGAAGTATGAATAAGGTTGGCACAAAATGTTGTTCCATTAGTAAGTGATTACATATCTGTCTCTAATTAGTAGCGTGGCATATAATTTGTGCTCTATGCTTTTCATTTCATGAAAAATTGCGTTTGCAACCTATCACACATTTGCTAAATAATTTCTTTAAGCTGGAAATCTAAATGGATCTATTATTCTTTAAATACCACTTAAAGTTAGGTGAAAGATTAGAAAGAGAATGGCTTTCTTAACAAGCTTAGCTGAGCCATACAGGACAACAAAACCTGATGTGTCAGAACGTACAGCTATTGAAACGTGGGTTTTAAAAAGAAGGGATTAATTGTAAAGCTGTTTTTATTTGCATTTAGATTTTACACGTCTTATATTTAAGAGAGCTTTTAAGTCTCTGTCTTTTACTGTATATCCTCTTATGTCAAGTCAATCAGAATTCAGGCTTGAGTGTTAGCAATTTAATTATTGCTAGAAAAGCTTAATTTTGACACTGCTTATCTTTTAAAGTAAATACAGAATAGTAATAACATTTTACTGAACCGAATGATCCAACAAGGCATTGCAGTTGTACTACAATGGAAGAAAAATGATTTTGTTAGGAATAACGGTTAGACCTCCGTATCAAGACAGCATTAAGGATGGACAAGAACTGTTGTTAGACTGTTTGTCTCCTGTAGTTATTTAGAGACCACAGCTGATAAAATCACTGCAGAAACAAATATGTAAGACTTAAACCTAATCAAGTGTCTGCTTTCATTCATTTCTAAGGGATTCTTCCTTTTGGAAAGAAGATTCAGCAATAATACCTAACACTAGTAAAAACATTTTCTAGACAGATTTCTAAACCTTAGTGAGAAGACTCAATCATAGACCATGAATACCTAGAGAATTTATCTGTCCTTGTTAAACATTAGCCATTAAGCAATCAAACATATCTTTTTGACTGTAGGAAATTTTCTGCCAATTGCAAATAGGAAGCATTCAAAACTTCGAGTTGTGGCATTAATCTCAGTGCACACATTTTTCCAGTAGCAAATGCAAAGCCTGAAATGAGTCAGAACTAAGCCAAATTGTGTTGCCTTGCAGTTGCCATGGCTAGGAGCATGCACACAAGTTATTGATACAGCTCATTTGACACTCGTTATGCCATGATGACTTCATTATGTGTTGGAGCCTCTGGAGATCTCAGTTCATTGAAGTTTCAGTATTTCAGGGGATAGGTAAGATAAGCAAAGCAGAGCCGAAGGGAAAAATCAGGTGTTTTTTTGCCAAAGGAGCACTTCACAGAATTGCCATTCAAGATATGTGTATGCTACACTCAGTGCAACTGGACCTTGGTATCTGTCAGTGATACACTCTCTTAGCGTTAAATAATAAGAACTCACATGGGCTTTGCTAATCTCATGTCATGGGCCTTCTGTTCTCTATATTTAAATCTGTCGTCATGTGTCATCCAGAAGGACTGGTTTAGGTCACTTGGATTCACTTGTCTCCCTTAGAAACTGATGGGCAGAAATCTGCTAGTGTTATAAAAGCTTAAACTTCTGGAAGGAATTTGTCTAAATGGTGTTGAAAACTAGGGAATAAAAAATGGATGATTAGGAATGCACAAAACAAGTAGCCCTCCAATGCAGTCCCTAGCTTCCTTCTTCTCCAGACTTCTTAGGCTCATATGTACAACACTCCCCTGTGGCACTCTGGTTCTCTGACCATGGTCTGCTAGAGGCTTTTGTTTTCTGTAGCTTCTAAAATATGAGAATAGATCTATAATAAAGCATTATCTAGACTGCTCTAAACCTGTAAGTACCAGTTGGTTTAGAGATGCTGCTGTGTGTTCAGAGGATGGCACCGATTTCAGTGGTTGGCTCTGCAGACAGAGTTATCTGATCTGTGCAGATCACAGAGAATCAGTAAGGGAATTCCCTGCAGAGGAGCAGAGAGAATACAAATAAACCTTCCAGAGGTAATTTGGCTATATCATGTCATCCAGAGTGTGATGGACATCGATATAGTCTGGAAGATTTTGTAGGAGACATCCCTGCTAAGTATATAATTTAAAATGCAATATTTTATACTTGCTAATTTTAGTTGCCAAGATGCATCTGAGAGACATATAGCATTAATTATTAATTATTGTTGTTGTTGATAAAAATAAACCTATCATTAAGGCTCTGGGAGTATTTCCAACATCAACAAATTTTCCATTTGATTTATTAATGGATATAAATATTTTTATTTTATATTTCCCTCCGGTCAGAACCTCAACTTATTTCATACTTCCCCCTCCCATAGGAAAAAGCTTGAGTAAATGCATCAGCCTTGCACTCTGTTCTCAATGTCAGCACATTGAGATCTGCCAGCTCTCCTGTAGAAACAGAGGACCCGTTCGGCTGTACTAAGACTGTATTCTCTCCATTAATGAAGGATTTTGACCATAGAAATGTTTATTGGTACACAGGAACAGTGGATGTTATGAAGAAGGCTGGATGTGAAACTCTGACAGATAAAATGGAGCAAAAAAGATGCTCCGTTCCCACCCAGCAGTGAGGGTAGGGTCGCCTACAGGGAAAAGCTGTACTAGAAGTAGTAGTGCTGTGAAGGGGACAAACTTTGCTCTTATTGATCACAGTCGTACTTGAGTGGAACCAAAGAATTAATTTATTTTTTTGTATTAGCAGACGGTTCCGACTGGTCTGGAAGTGTCACCTACTGAGCACTCCACATGTAGAGCAGATTAGAGTGGTTAAATATTTAGGCCTCAAAAGCTGATATACCAGTGCAACACACAGCAGAGAAGAAAGGTCACAACTTCTACTCTATATACTTATGCGTACAAATAACATTACTGTGATAAAAGCCGATATTTTGGAATTCAGGGGCTTCTACACAGGCCTTTTCCACTTTCAAGTAAAGAAGACAGTTTGCAGGATACCAGCTTTACCTTCTGATTGTGTAGGATTTTTCAGTGTTTCAGTTTCACTACTGAACAATTTTGTGATGATGGTAAAGCACAGGAGCTCGTAAGAAAGAGAGGCAGCATCCAACTATAGTATTCAAATCTCTAGAGGCTCTGGCCAGCTGGGTATTTCTTACAGAGGAGCCCACCATGTTCATGAACTACTGTAGGGTTTGTCTGTTGCTCCAACCTGGAATCTGACAGAAAAAACTTCCTTGCGGATTTACAAGTTAAAAGTTAGGAATGACAAGTTAGAAGCCCACACGTGTGGTCACAATGAGTTGACCACATTTCTTACTTTCCCTAAGATACTCCCTGCTCTTAGTTGTTCTCTGATTTTAGTGCATTCCACGTGGATAGCTCTGTCCCAGATAAAAATTCATCTCCTCCCACTGAGGCACTATATTTTTTCTGCAGATAGTCTGTTAGTACATATTGTTTTAGATGGGAACAGTTTGCATCCCATATACATTAAATTTTTAATACAAGAGTCAGTGAGACATAGAGCCAGGGGTTAATCATGTAGTTAGCCATGCAGTTAATGACTTAAAATAACTGAAGAGATTTTATTTCTTTTAAAAGGCTACTAATGCATTCTTTAATAAGTCATAATTTTTATATAATAAAATGCCTGGGCTCGGTCAATGATAATTTTGCTGCTTAGGAACAATTTGAAGTCACACACTCTGAAAACAATACAGAAGCATTTGCTTTCTATCTGAAGCTGTATGGTAAACATTATGTTTCTTTGAGCTTTATGGGACATGTTGCATTTTGCTTAATATTTTTATGGTTATTTACCTTTCAAATAACAAAATCTAAACTGGAACAGAGCTCAAAGCATTTTGGAAAAAGAATGTTTATATATGCTAATGACTTCTAATTAGGAAGAAAAATACTAGAAACTAAGAGAATGTGTCACTAGTAATACAGCTACTGTGTCTTTAATTATATGCAGTGCCTTCCAGGCCACAGAGAGTTTGAGTGGAGAACAGACCAACGTGCTCGGTAGACAAGACAGCAACCCATTCCTCTCCTCTTGAACACCAAGGAAAAATCCTTCTTGTGAAAACAGAGCTGTGGTACTTCTAACTCTGTGGAGAAGGGAGTCACAGTAAAATTATTTTATTTCTTAGTTACTGTGAAAAATGCAGGTAACTGGTGAGCATGGTGGTGGTGCTATGTTGACAATTGGACTTGATAATCTCAGAGGTCCCACCTTAACAATTCTATGATATTGTGATTATTAGGCAGTGTATAATGTCTGTCACTGGCTGATAGAGAGGAGGAGAGAGAGTTTTTCAGCCAGACTGTCTTGGTAGGAGCCAACCACCACTTTACACTGCCCCTGCTCTGGGGCATGGTCCTAGTTTTGAAGGCTGCATTTTCCATTCTTCTCTGCTCCTTGCAAGGAGTGTTCATAGTTACTGGAGATTTCTCTTTCAGGCCTGCATGTGGAAAAAATAATCTGTTTCCAAATTAGAGACTAAGAAAGAAAAATTATCATTACCTAGTCTCTGATTTCAACAGTTGTCCTTTCTTTTCCTTTTCTTCCCTTCAGTTCTTTTCTCTTCTTCTTTAATTGCTTGCCTTGCTTTTATGATTTGTGATCTTCCGCTTTTGGTCTGGCTTTCCTCATCCTTTCCATTGTTTGATGCAAGTTCTTTGGTTCTTTGTCATCTGACATTATGATCAAAGCCAATATTTGGGAATTTATGGACTTCTACACAGGGCTTCTCTATTTTCAAATAGAAAGACAGCTTACAGGATACCAGCTTTACCTCCTGATCATATAGGTTTTCTTCAGAATTTGTATTTCACTGGAGAAGATTTTTCTGATGGTAGTAAGCAACTGAAACTCATAAGAAAGAGAAGCAGCATCCAACTACAGTATTCAAGTCTTTAGTGGCTCTGGCCAGCTGGGCATGTCTTGTTTCCAGATCATTTCTTACAGAGGAGCTCATCACATTCCTGGAATGCTGGAGGGTTTGCCCATTGCTCCAACCTGGACTCTGACAGAAGCAACTTCCTCAAGGATTTACATGTTAGAAGAAGGAAAGTTACTTCTCTGTTCTATTTCCACCCCTTTTTTCTGCCTCCCTTTAATTTTCTAAATTAAGAGGCAGAGATCTTCCTGTTCGTTTTGTCCCTCTACATTTCTTGTCCGCTTTTTCACTCAACTGTCAGTCTTCTCAGCAGATAACCTCTCTAGAGTAATGGCTATCCTCTTCTGTTTTTGCCTTCAAATTAGCAAATTCCCTTTGTCAGCCAGGATAAGTTGAAATTTCAAGCTCAGTTATAAAAACTGAATGCAGTAGCTCTGCCTCATAGATAGAAGAATGAGAAATAGTGTGGTTATGAGATGTGATAGCTCAGTAAGACGCTTACCATGTGCCAGTGGGACATATATTGTGTGCAAGCAGTTCTCCATTGCAGTGCTTCTCATGAGAAATGTTTTGTTCTTCTTTCTGTTATTGAGCTATAGTTTAAAAGACAGTGGGGAGCAGAGATTATATTACTATATATTTAATATAGAGTTATAGTATGCAATGATGTCATATATAGTATATTTTGCGTATTATGGAATCAATTAAGGAGGCTTCCACTCAAAATTAAATGTTTTAATAGTATTTTAATTACCCCCCAGTAATTTAGCTGGGGGGTTTTATCCTAAGCCAGGCAGCAATCTAATGCATCACTGACACTTTTGCAGCCCCACGGCACAGAATAGGACTGAGAAACTGCCTCCTGCACAGGTGCAAAATAACCTAATGATGTAAGAGCCTATTCTGAAGTCCCTTCAGAAACCATCCATTCTGGCATGTGACTGTCCTGTTCCTGTGTGGCTTTATGCTGTTATGGGAAATCACACTACATAGCGTTTTTTCCTTTAGCAAGCTGACCATCACTATCTCCCTTGCAGTACTCATATCTTCAAGTACTCTGTTATGTTCTAAAGTAGGCCAGGCATTCTTTGCTTAATTTATGGCTAATACTACCTTTTAAAAATCAAATCTACTTTTATAAAATTGTGGGGTGTTTTTTTAATCTGTTAACAGAATGAAACTTTTAAAAGAGACAAAATTGAACTCAGTAAATAAATAAAGAGATTGTTTATTAAATACCCACTTTCCAGGCTGATCTTAGGCCTTTTTTATCTCTGTGTTGATGGAGATTGAGAACATTAGATTGATGCTCAGACCATCATGTCATTTCCATGTTTCTGTGTTTACTAAAATCTACCTTTTAAAATCAATGTTAAACTTTGGGCTGGTTGAAGAACTTTAAACAGGGCTGGATGTTAACTTGTACCTGCAGCCAGTAAATCCTTGCAAAATGGCAGGAAAAGTGTAACAGCAGAGCTACTTGAAAACCATCACAATCAGCACACATCAGTATGAATCACTAGGTAGAGTGAAAAACAGTGAAAATCAATCCTGAAGTCTAATTCAACTCCTTTGCATTCCTTTCAAAATGCAGACAGGCCATAAGGCCTCTGCTGCCTAGTTAAGCAGTTAGTTTACAATTGTTATGTTTCAGGGGCTCAGCACAAAGTAGCTTGAATACACTAGCAAATATATCCTTGTTCATTTCTTCTAGCTGCTTGTCAAAGAGTAATAGAATGGGTGCTGTTGTCTTGGTTTCTCTAATTCCAAATAAGGGATTCATTCCCTCCCAGCTCTCATTTAGGGGCAGATTTTCCATACAGTGCTTTCTAAGCTGCACAATACCCCCAGATTATAGTGGGGGCTGTGTAGCATGAAATCCTGCAGAGCTTTGAAATTAAGCTTAAAACCCTGCAGTGCTTTGGAAAATGATGGCTGTTTATTCAGCAGTATGTTGGAGCAAGAGTGGAGAAAGGCCCAGGAGTTTCACGAATATTGCTGGGGCAGGACTAAGGTGTTCCAGATAGGACCCATCCAAGGAACACCATTTTGTATTGACTATGCCTGCCAAAATAACAGCATACCATACATTTGCTATACTTTTACAAAATGTCCTGAAAAACTAATTGTCATAGATCCAACCCAGAAGTAAAAGGTATATTTGCATTGTATTAACTTGTTTTCTTGTGGGATGGTCTTCTTTGAAATCCCTTTTGTTTTTTAATTCTTTTTAAGCCATCTTTTCTCATGGGACAGTTTTCTGTATACTGAGTTGCAGAGTGGATTTGAAATTAAAGGATCTAACCATTTGTACAAAGCTATAGCAAGCAGGACATTGAATCAACAGAATTTGATAGTCAATAGCACCTACAACTGAATCAGACTGTAATTCTGAAGTGAATTCTTGCCCCTTCAAACCTCTGGGACCTGTGCAACAATTCTATTTAAAATAAGTCTTTGGTTGCAATGATTGTGACAGGGTAAAAAACCTAAAAGTAACCATTATCACCCAGGTAGGTGAACCAGTTAGTTTTTAAGTTGTTGTTCCTGGGCAATAACTCACAGTCCGCATACTTAACACCCTTATGGAAAAGTCCTGTGTATTTCTTTCAAAAGGGTAAATGTTTTGTATTTTCATTATTCTTTAAAAAATTATTGTATCTTTGTTTTAGATTTTTAGAGAATATTCAGTGCATCTCTTGAAAATACACAATTCCAGAGCAGTTTGGAATAAATTCTAAAGAACTCTATTAAATCCTACAGAACATTTCTTTGTGCATGTATATGTGTGTGCATGTGTGCCTGTGTACGCTGATATGTAGGACCTTCCGAATAGGAATCCGTCATACAATTTCTTTTTTCTAAATACACAACTTCCTTGGATTATGATGGAATCTACAAGTTTGTGTGAGAGTAGAATACATTAGTGACTAGATCAACCAGGCACAGAATCCTGGCGTCAAAATGCAACACTGATGCATTTCCAGTGTGAGGAAATGATGAAAACAAGGCAATGTGCTAGATACATATAAAGAATTCACAAAGATATCTGAACACAGGGACATAGGGAACCTACAATATATGCTGTTGAATCAAAAGGTAATATGCTTTATTTTGCTTTTTTCCTTTGTTTGAAGATATGTTTGAAAATTATTAAAATGTCTATTTTCTTTTGAAATCAAAGCAAAAAATCCAAATTTTTTGTTTAATATTGTAATGTTCTAATGCATATGAATGCATAATATCATTTATATATTCCTTCAGTCTTATTTGAGGTTAGTATCAACCAAATAGAAGAATTCAATTAATAATAAGCTTTCCTTAGTTCAGAAATATTTCAGAGTTCAAAATAATGTTTAGACTTTTAATGAGGGTGACAGTGGCAAGTGAAGTTTTTGCTCTACCAGCACACTGGATATCTTTCTACATATTTGACACCTGATTCTATACATAATTTGTTTTCCTGTATCATTTGTCTCACATTCATGGAATTTTAGTTTTTGTTAGAAATATCAGCAATTTTTATGGCAATAAGAAGCTATGAAAGTGTTACAGGTCCATGGGCAAGCAGCTTGAATTGATCTTATTTTGCACAGTGATGCAGTTGCCTTTCAGTGATCTGAGAATCAAGTCATGTCTTATGTTAAGTAGTCATGACATTATATCCAGATGAATTTATTACTCTATTAAGTTTTTCTGTGAGCAATCACAATACTGACAAGGCTGCCATATTCACGTTTTTAAGCAGCTGGTGGGGCTGATTTGCCTAAAGGCTCCCATGGGACAGTGGATGTTCCAACCCTCTTATAAAGAGAAGTGACAAGTTGGGCTCTCTTAAGTGACTGTGCCACTTTCTTTATGCCTCTAGATTCCTCCATCTCAGCAGGAGAAACATTAGTACAGATTTGCAATGCAATATTAAACTGATTTAACTTTAACTTTGCAGCTTTTCTGTTACTGGTCTTGCCATGTATAAGCACAAGTTCATGTAACATAGAGGGCTTAGCCTGATTTTCAGTACCTTCTCTACCTTTAGAGTAGAAAGAATTGATTTATTTCTCAATCTAGCTAGAGAGTTTAGGATGGTATTTAGCATTTAACCTGGGATTTTCTTAATAAGACAGTATTCAGAGCTTACTCTTTTCTTGAAAATACTAATATGCAAGCACACTAGCCATGAAATCTACTTATGCTGTGACAGCTTAACTTATAGTAGCAAAAGATACCACAGATGCATAGACGATAGGCTTTAAAGTGTTTATATTTTAAGTATTAAGCACTCTCTACAGGGTATATCCCCAATGATATGGGTGAAATATCATTCAAACTTCAGTAGTCTAGACTTAACAAAGTTAGTGAAAATTCTGTGCTTTGTGAGGAAACTCTAGTAGCTTCATGGCTTTGCCCTTTCTGGAAGGACTGAAACACTTAAAATTACTGCAGTATATTCAGAAATTAAATTCAGACACCTTTAATTAAAATTTTTTTTAAGTATGTATTTTTTTATATCTCAGGACTTCCAGGTTACAATTTCAGACTTGCTTCAAAATCTACCCTCTTTGTGGAGTTGAACTGTTCAAAATTTTGTTTGCCTCCAAACGCATGTATGATACAGAAAGCAGATGTTCCCCCAAGCACCAGCTCTGAAGGGCCCAACCTATTCTGTGTTCTGAGAGCACAACAAAACTACAGTGACAGAGCGAACTTCCCAACAAAAAATACCTAACACTGCATTTTTTCCCTCTTGAAGCTATGTTCTTGGTAAAGGGATAAATTCATATGTTCCCATTGTCGAGTTTTATACTACAGGTGTTCATGTTAAACTGTGATTAGGAGTCTCCTGCTTTTCTGAAATCAGTGGAAGGTAAAACTCAGAAGTAATTTGTACAAAACAACACCTGTGGAATTCAAATGCTAACTTGAGATAATTTAAATTTTTAAAACGGTTTTCCCCTTCTGATCCTGTGTGAAACCAAACTGCCTGTTAGTAACACCTTCTTAAACAAAGATTATATATACCAAGCATTATATATACCAAGGTATTATATACCAAGCATTTATGCATGAAAGTGTTGCTATTAATTATCTTCCCATATCAGGAATGTGCTGTTGGTTGATTGTAATCATATGTTTAGAGAATTTTCAATCTTACCTAAATACACATCAGCTACTCTCCTTCAGCAGCAGTTAGGCTGCTCCTTAGTCAAAGATTTGTACACAGTTTCACTGCTCCCAGTGATGGGGTGCTGCATCCAGGGATGCCTTGGGACTGGTGCACAGCACTGCTCCCTGGCACATGGAGGAACTAACTGTACGTACCCTGTTTTTCACACCGACTGGTTTGCGTGCTCATCAGTGTTATTTTCTAACACTGGTTTCTATACACATTTTGTAATAAAATATGACCACTGAAATGGTACATTTAACATATGTGCCAGATTTGTTTAGATTCTTAACCACAGTGTCAAGTTTCATTTAAATGAAAAAGAAATCAGGCTGATAAAGCTGTTGACATTCAAATTCTTTCTAATTTTTTGTCATTATTATCTTTCTGTTGTGATGTACTTATGATATACTCTGTGATAAGGAAATATACTTTTAAAATGTGAACTTTCACAGTTGTGTTTTAAGACAGAGCTTTTATAGATTTCCAATCACATAAATAGTTGAGAAGTGTCATTTAATTCACAGAAAGATAAATCTTGGCTAAAGACTATACAATTAAGCAAATGAAAGCTGTTAGCTTTATTTAGCCTCATTTTCATATATCACATAGCATGAAAGGCAACATTTTTTCATTTCTGTATGGTCTCACACCCATTCCAGGGTTGCAGGCAAGATTATAGCAGATTTTGAAAAGTTTGTAATGGATTTATTACATTTAATGAGCATGCAATATATGGCTCCTCAGCCTTGGCTGACATTTTGAAATTAGGCTTCCAGCAGTGAAATCTTGTCAGGGATGGGTTTTAGATTACTCAAGCTTTCAGGATTAGAGCTTTTCATACATAATGTCAAGTACAATCATCTGTTAAATGCTAAATGAGCATACCATTGTTAATGCACTAGCAGCACAGAGAATAGACTCTAGAGAGTTTCAATTTCTGCTGACTCGGAACTTTATTATGAATTTATTCGTATTTCTGTTCTTGAATGTGTGAAGACATAGAGGAGAAAGATCTCTGTAGAGTTTTTTAAAGTGTATTTTAAACTGGTTTTGGTGTACATTACAGTAGAACAAGTTATATATTAAGTTCTCAAAAACCCAAAATAGTATTTTTATTTAAATTTCTGCCAGGTTGTTTTCTATGTATAAATATGCCCTTTATATGGTAGAAATGTATTTGTACGTAAGTGAACTGTAACTACTATAATATTTTTTTTAAAATGACCTCTTAATACTTCTGTCTTGCACAGCAACAATGAAGTTAAGAATTTAAAATTATGACCAACCTAAAAAATAACTATATTAGAGAAACAGACATATACAAACAAATAAAATGTTGTGTGCATCATGCACATTAATTTGTACTGAGTTTATTCAATGGCTGTCTAAAATCCCATATCTTTTATATCTATAAAGCAGTGTTTGAGACAGCTATGTTATCTCAGGCCCAGATATGCAGCTAGAATGTGGGTGTTAATTCAGTAATATGGAAGTTTTTAGTCAAAAAAGCCATAGAAGGTAATGCCATCTGTGCCCTTACATAAGATGGGTAGACTCCACTGCTCAAAGAGTATAAAATGCTGGGAGTCTTTAAAAAATGTGTGCACAGATATCAGTGTGCTGAGTCAGCAGTGTCTAAACTGGAAAATGAGAAAGCATTGAGGAGAGGTTTGCAGGTCACCACTGCAAGCTTAGCACTTCTACTTGCTCTAAAATCACAGAGGGCCCTTTCCAAGTTCAGGTCAGTCCTCCCACTTTGTGGGGGGAGCAAGACACACATGTTTATTTCTGTCCCTGGCTCTCATCTTGCCTTGTCACGACTGTGTGCAAGGCTTGAGTTCTAATTAGACAAAACATGATTTTTCAACCTAAAGATTCATCTTTATTTTAACTGGTAACTCCACCAACCCACCACCAATTAATTTATTCTCCTTTTTTTTTTTAACTGATTAATTCCTCAGTACAGTAGAAAAGAATTGATGGTTTAAGTATTTTGCTACTGTTCAATATTTCTTATTTTGAAAGTAAATATCCTCAGAATCTATCACTGGGAGACTTATCCTGTGACAAAATTTTAATCCACTGAAATCTTTTAATTGCCTTGACTCTTTGTGTTTGAACTCACCAACTACCAACCAGTGTAAATATTTTTTCTTCTGTTTTCTGCACCTTTTGGTGATAACATATTTTCAGCAATACACGTTTTCTACTTTTGTATATATCATCACTGTTCTTTAAAATGGAGCAATTTTTAGTGCTGTGAGAGCCCCATGAGGCAAGACCACAAGGCACTGAGCCAAGTAGATTATTGGAATAAGCAGGCTAAATTCCATTGACTTTGCCAGTATCAGGCCAATTTATGGTAGTGTCAGATTTGGTTTATATCATTTCATCTGATAAAGAACATCCTGTCAGTCTACGTACTTTTCTTTTGATTTAACAATTTTAGGTTCGTAACTAACTGGCTGCTCATGCTGGGGGTTTTTTTGGTTTTTTTCCCCGAAATGGTGCACTCCTCTATCATCAAGCTGCAGAGTTAAAATGGCCAGAAGGCTATGTATAACAGCCCTTGTAGAATCAGTTCAGTACAATCTACTCAGCCCAGTGTAGTACTATTGCAGTAGCATAAGTCCAATCTCAAAGCCAACAGCTGGACCAACTGAGACTACAGGAATAAGAAAAAAGAGGACGTTGTTCTACGTTCCTCCCTTGCCCCTGTCCTGTAGTGACCAAGGGATCCAGGTGGGACCCATAGCAGCCCTGTTTCTAATACACCAATTCACGGGATGTTCAAAAAACAGCCATGTGTAGACCAGCACCAAACTTATTACACTGGAAAGATTTGTGTGTGTGTGCATCTGTTGCATCTGTTCCTGAATTGTGCCCTATACGCTGTCACCACACATGAACACCTGTCCTGGAACATCTGAGATTTACTAGCTAGATGCATAATAAAGTAAAAGCTACTAAATATTCAAAGAAGTCTAGTGACCAGTGAAATTAAAACACAGTGCTAGAGTTTCCACTTACGTGAAATAAGCTCACTCCACTGACTTCAAAACAGGCTGAGGCTAGACTGCTCTGTGGTACTTAAAGCAAGACAGAGTCCTGAGAAAGAGAGAAAACACACAGTAGTCTTCCATCTTTTGTGAAAGAATGTGGGGAAATGTTTACAAAGTGTGTAATTACAGAAGGGTGCAGAGGGTATGCATTGTCAGGGTATTGGGTCGGCCGTAAGATTAAACCACCTCGTATTTTGAAAATATGGTGACAAGCAGAGGGACGAAGTGTGCAGGTACAAACAGCAGGCAACTCATTAATGTGTGGGAGCATTCTTGTCATCTTATTTTGAGTTTGAGTTTTGAACAGTGTGTTTTATGGTAATTATTGACTTTTTGGTGCCTCTTACTATTGATGGAATATGATTGATGCAGAGTTAAAGCCTTAGGGAAGAAAATTAACCTATTTGGAAAATATAATTTAAAGTCTTTAAAAAATAAAAAAATATATTAAAGTCAGTCATAATTTCAGATTCTGAACAAAAGGTCCTTAACGTCTCAACACGGGCTTTTCTGGATCAGAATTCATCCATTACTGGAAATTTGTATTAGCTCAAAATTAATCAGAAATGAACAATAAACTCCAGCTCATTCCATCTCCCTTTCTTTGGCTGCATTCTCAGATATCTGAGAAAAAATTGTCTTTCCTACCTCCTTTGGAGAGACCTAACAAGTTCCCTGCCAAGGTGAGCCAGCAAGGCTCGGTTAGTATCTCAGATAGTCTCCCAGGAGTCACAGCAGAATGAAACAGTCACCCTCTTGCAAGAGCAATTAACAAGAAAAGTTGCACTAAAAATTTGTTTTAAATCTTTGAAGTTCATGGGAGAAAAGTAAAGCTAGAAAAACATCCTGTAGGTAGCACAGTATTATATCTCCTGTTTTATATTTCTACACTGATTTCAAGTTTTCCTGCACTCTAAGTTGATCAGTAAAAGTATCAATCATGGTGTTCTTTGAGGTTTCCAATATCCTTTCCAGGTATAAAAATAATGAAGATTAAAACATTCTGACATTTAAAGGGGAAAACTCTGAAAGGATCTGTTTCTCAAAATCAAAATTATTCAGTTACTGCCAGAATATTTTCCATAAATGTCAAGTTTATTCTAAAATATCTCAAAGACAAGTCTGAGCATAAACTACCGAAATTGTAAGAAGAATATTGCTTTTACTGCAAATCTTCACATCCGTTTATGACTAAATCAGATCAGTGGCAACATGTTCCTTTCAGGACGGTCTCCAGTATCTTCTACACATCTTTAAAGCTTTACTGAGTCTTCAGCAATTGATTAAACTTACGCTTCTGCATTTATTTGCATTCATCCCTTCTACCATATAGGCTAACACAATAATGGAGAGAAGTTATTAATTTTTACCTGACTAACTGAGAAAAATGGAAGACCTGAACACAGCAAAGTCACAACCAGGTACCATAATATCTCAGAATGGACATGTGCAAGGACAGTTGTCATTATCCACCTCTGTATAGGCAGCAAGGTTTCTCTTTTTGCCTAATTCAGCATTACAATAGCAGGAGATACCTTCCTTTTCCATCTTATTAAACACAATTAGAACATGATGCAACAAGCATGACTTTAGTACATCACTAGCTTCTCTCACTTAGCTTTTTTCCTGCTTTCATCCTTTGTCAAGTCAAACAGGGGGAACTCATTTAGTGACCTGCCCTGATAAGTAGAGAGACACCATACAAAGCCTTGTAGAAATGCCTTTTAGTGATTTACAGATTTATTGCCTGCTACTCTGCTGCAATAAAGTATCTTTTCAACTTTCATTCCAAAAATACCCCTTTTCAGTCTTCCCCACTGAGAAAAGACCCAGGTGTGAAATATTCACTGAAGACACATAGCTGCAGGCTGTGGATAAGGCCACAATCATGGCAGAGGAAGAGCAGTTTGTCTGAGAGAACCTGCTCCATGGAACCTCCAGGGAAGAGGGAGCCTCCTCAAACCCAAATGCAATAAGATTCCCCATTCCCGCACTAGAGTACCTAGCTTTTTAAAGCTAGCTGGCTAAGTCTGCTAGTAAACGAAGTTTTGAAACTCCTCCCTGTTGTGCCTGATCCATTGGCAGTGTCTTGTTTTAGGGGAAGAATGTGTAGCAAGCTATTGGTAGTCTATCAGCTACACTTGATTACACTCCATCAACTGCTGGCAAATTTTTTTACAGCTACTCTCTCTC
Organism: Rhagologus leucostigma; assembly: GCA_013397725.1. Taxonomy (NCBI): domain Eukaryota; kingdom Metazoa; phylum Chordata; class Aves; order Passeriformes; genus Rhagologus; species Rhagologus leucostigma. The sequence continues at coordinate 461,653 of VZTD01002512.1, read as the reverse complement.
TCAATTTTCTCTTTGATCGACTGGCAAAGAAGACTTATTACAATAGAAGCATATTGAGTCTTGCAGAGTAAACTGCGTAGCAAATCTCTCTAAACGAACACCAGGCACCGACAATTTCTTGAAGCCTTTAGGTTATTTTTTCTTCAAAATTAACTTATTTATACATTATATAGCTTAATGATGAGATCCCACTATCAGCTTGGCTGTGTTTCTTTCATATATCAAACTCATCCTTTCCAAAGTAGAGGATGAGAGTTTATGTTCACATACTTAGAGACTAATGACAGCCACTCAGAGAGAAGCATCTGCCGATACTGGGAATATTGTGTTCTCTCTCATACCTACAAATCCCTGCTTATAACAGTCTTCGTCCTTATCTTGACAATATTGTGCAAGCTTTTCCATTTCAAGAATCAGGCTTTCAGTTTTCTCTCTACTTGCCCACGCATGCTGTGCAAGTAATATCGCTTGTATCTCTGTCATTACAAAAATTCACATCACTCACATAAGTAACATATAAGTAAAAACTCGTAAACTCTTTTGAAAATTATGGCATAAAGAGATCTTCCAGGCTGGCCTTACTAGCTCAGGTTTCATCTGGTGAGGGAAAAGTAAGCCTCGTAGCTCACCATTTATAAAGACTGAAGAGTGAATGTGGGTTTTCTCAGAGGGAGGGAGGCAGCAATATTTTTGTTCTTTACACTTGCAAAAGACATAATCAGTTAATATTTTAATAACTTGATCACAGCTGCCTCTGGAGTTTCATCATGTTAAGTACTTCTTAGAGTCATCAGTTGAATGGTAGGACTAACTGAAGGACTGTACAGCACAAACCCCAAAATGTAACATGTGAAATATTATTTATCCTTCTTGTACAAGTCTGAACACTATTCCCCCACCTTCTTTACAGAAAGTAAAACGAGGTTTCTACCTGTTCACATTTGCTTGGCTGAGTTGCTGTGCAGAGAGCATGATATGATGCATTAAACTTTTTTCACTTCTCATTTCCCCATTTGTCTTACAGCCTATAGCTTACATCATTTCCCGAGGACCTCATTACAAAATGTTGTATAGACTTGTATAAGAAAACCCTATTCTGATCAATAAGAAAACTTTTTTTAACATTTTAAATAAATAAGCTATACTTTTATTACATTTTTAAGACCAAGAAGGTCTTTAAGTATTTAGTTATAATTCTGTATAACTAAAGAGTTCGACAAGGATGTCTTTTGGAAAAACCATTAAAATCTGATTCTTGCATTTGTATAGATTTATCAATTAACCTGCACAAATAGAGTAAGGAACAACTTAACCTCAGAACTGTATAATTAATTGATTAGACAAAAGTCAATTTATATCTGTGAAGTTTTCTAATATCTTATGCAAGTTCTCTAACTGGGAAGCAAGGTCATGGCTCCATTATGCTTTCTTCCTATTTTTGATCAATGTAAGCACATCGCATATATTAGCATTTAAGTCACAAGGCAAGCCAGACAACCAAAACCAGATGAATAGAAGCAGCCTAAATTCCTACCTAAGCAGGAAGGTTATCATAATAATTGAAAGAAGTTTAATATGGCATGATCCCAGAATGACAGAATCACAGAATACACTGAGTTGGAAGGGACCCACAAGGATCATTGACTCCAACTTCTGGCTCTGCA
>VZTD01002512.1:349209-459794 GCA_013397725.1 Rhagologus leucostigma | reverse complement strand
CCTGATGCCCCCCAGGACACAGTTGGCTCCTGGCTGCCAGGGCACTGCTGACTCATGTTCAACTTGCCATCGACCAAGACCCACAGGTCCCTTTCTGTGACACTGCTGTCCAGCATTCCCCAGTCTGTCCATACATCCAGGGTTGCCCCATCCCAGGTGCAGAATCCCACACTTTCCCTTGTTGAACTTCTCAGGGATGGTGACTGCCCAGTCCTCTAATCTGTCAAGGGAGTTGGCAGCTCGTATTCAGTGAGAATGCAGGAGAGACACTCAAGCACTTCAAGTGAAAGTGGAGAAGATGATGTAAAGTGGGTGGACCATTAATACAGGAAGAGTACAAACACATTGACTAGCTGTCTTGGCACCCAGTGCAATGATGTGTTATCCATCCTTCATGATATCTGGTTTCTGCAGAAAATACAATGACACACATAGAACAAGTAGGAGCTAGCAGGAGAATTTGCAAGCCTTAGGCTTTTTCGGGCAGAGTATTGGAATGGCAGAGTATTGTCCTTCTTTAATGATTACAAGATTTAACTGCTTGTGGTCACATCTGTATGGTAAAATATAAGTTTTTTGTATAGGACATAAATCGCAAATCCATCTTTCCAGAATGAAGTTTTAGATAAATACACCTTTTTTTTGGCTGTGTCCCTCACTGATTAAGAATCTGAGATTTCCATAAGGAACACTAAGGTTGTTTTTTTATGACAGAGAATTATGCCAGGGGCAAATGAGGCTAAAAGGACTATAGAGGAGAGAAGGAGAATGTCAGTACTGAAGAGTCTGTTCAGAGGAGATTGATAGCTGTAACAGAAATAAAGGAAAGAATAGAACAACAAAAGTTAAATAAAACCTAGAAAGATTAAAGGAAAAATAATTAAAAATAGAGCAAAAAATCATAAGTTCAATTAAAAAGTTAATGTTGATGTAAAAGGCACATAGAATTATATTAGTGCTTTAAATTATTAAACCCCTGGGAATATACAGTATCAAAATTGTCCAAAGCCAGACATCAGTTTTTGTTGTCTTCAAATGCAAACCTGTAGTTTTCTTTATGCAGTGGAGAATAGAGAGTATAAAATTCTAGACATAAGAGATACAAATATCAGGTGAAGCAGCACAGTGAAACTGTGTTTGCATAAAATAGCCAGTACCAAGAGCAATAATAGCCAAGTGACTTTGATCAGTGTACCTTTTAGTGTCGAGTAAGCCATCTTGCCCCTTGTTTGTAATAAATAGGATGTTTCCCATTACTGTACAGTAAACTTTTGTATCAACAGAGAACAAGACAATTTGAAATGTGAAGTTCCTAGACCAGCAAAACCAAATAATGTAAAAGAGGAAGAAACAATGCTCTTGTTTTTCTTCTGTAACAGACATCTGACACAACCATCATCCATCCACCAGTATGAGAAATGAGTTTGTAGCAAACACAAAGTAACACTAGCACCCTTATACACACCCTCTAGAAAGAAGGGGAATTACATGTGTAATACAGGAGGGATTTTCCAAAGAGAAGACCAAATTATTACAGGCGCTTAGGCATCTAGAGGTGCATCAGTGAGTTCAGCCTATAGATGCAGACTTGGTCTTCTTATCTCTGCTTTGACTTGATAACTCTCTTGCTTTTTTGTGAGCTGATACTGATACTGGCCATCCGTTTCAAATATAGAGAACAGTTTTCAAGCAAGGAGTATACTGCAGAATTTAAGACCGTTTTACTCACAACACTTTACATAAGGCTTTAATTACAGTTCTTCAATTTTTTGTTTGACACCATCTTATCCACCATTTTGCACCTAGAATAACTTTACTAGTGTTGAATCATCGCCCGTAGAAACAATGTTTATTTTTGAATATTGATGCTTCTGTAATTGTCTATGGAATGTAAATGCAAATACATGGCAAAAAGCTTTTTCCTGTTAGATGAACTAAATTTTTCCTGCTTTCATATAATTTTTCTGTTTCATCTACAGTGAATAAAAGAATAATTGATACCTAATATTTTAATACGAAAGATGAAAGTGCTTTTGCATAATATTCCAGTTTAATTGCTCTGCACTAGTACCTTAATACGTTTTGCATAGCATCAGCAGTTATGAAGGGCAATAAACTGAAAGAATTTGGACTGTGAGGTTTGCTATATTCCAAATCCCTATTTTATTCTGTAGTAATCTCACACAACAGTGCAGGGATGAAAGAAAGGTCTTGTTTGAAAAATGGGAATCTGCCAGATACATTGTGGACATCCAAAACATTTTAGTTGAAAGTGCTACACTATGAAAAATTGGAGCTATTTGGAAGACTTGAATAAAAGGCTTGACTGTTTACTGTCAAAGGCTCCACATAACCATTTATTCCTGTTCAAAGAGGGTCTAAGTGCCACAAAATGAGAACAACAGTATTCCCACTTCTAACTCATATTAAGCAACAGTTAAGAAAAAAATAATAGTTATATAAATACAACGGCACTTAGTGCTTATTCATGAACAGAAAGGATAAGTATGAAGACATGCAATGGCCAGAGAAGTTCAAGTAGTAGAAAATTTGAAAATTTGAAAACCACACACAGGTAATATACAGTCAAGGTAAGGGGAGAAGTACAAGGTTACTATTGCTGAATCTGAAAAAATTGAAAAGAGTTTAAGTCTTTTACTTTTTCTTTTAAGTATGTAAGTGAAATATAAATTATTTCCTGACAGCATGCATCTGGAAGAGGATAATGCAACCTGTCTGTTTTTATAACATTTTCCATGAATATATTAGTGATAATTAAGAAATGCATTAGTTTGTCTTAAAATTCCCTAAAATCCTCTGACTCAAAGGAAGGTATGTAGTTCTCATAATTCATTGTCTGGGAGTTTCACATTCATCACTGTATTTGTCCTTACGGTGCTTGTGGAGGGAAGTATTATTTTTCTCACTTCACAAATGCAGGGGGAGAGAGGGGCTAAGAGTAATATTTCATATAATAAGTACCCAGGCATGTTTGAGCAAACAGAAATGATAGAAAACTTTCTGAAAATTTTGGCTTCTAAATTAAGCCTTGAGGCAGTATGAGAAGCATTAATCAAATATTTTCAGAAAGAAAAAATAAGATCCATGTTTTGTTACAAGGGTTTCAGAGACTTTGGCTTTGTCTGTACATCTGCAATTAATTAAATGGGCCAGGAACTGTTCTCTGGCTCTGAGGGTAATCCATAAAAGCTCTTGCCTTCCAGAAGAAGCAAGTTGTATCTATGCAGCCTTTTGGCCTGTGCTGTCCAGTGAAGTGTGATGAGTACTTCACAGAGTGGTATTGCTTCGCAGAGACCACGGCAAAGACCATGCCAGAATTCCAGTAGTATGGATAGCCACCTGCCAGGTATTGGAACCTATAGCCTATCCCTCCTTAGCTTGTTAGTCTAGTCATGGTCTGCATTTTGGAAATTCTGACTTGATTTGTGTGCATGTGATGAAGTCTTGAAACTGTAATCAAGTCGGTATATCTAGCAAAGTCACTGCTACAGGAATTTTGCTGTGTTCTCCTTAGGAAAAACAAACCAAACCAAACAAAACCCCAACCAAAACAACAAGTCCAAAAGCAAAGTCTAAAACTCTCCACACCCCTTGTCAAAGAGTTTTCTAGAATCTGACAAAGTATGGTTTTTTGTTTGCTTATTTCCATCACCTTATTCTTCTGGTGTCTGAACTCAATTAGAACAAGCTACCATATAGATTATTGTTCTTGATGCACTGACTTTGCTTGTATCCTGGTGTCACCCAAATTTTGGAAGACATCTCTTCCTGAAGTACAATATGGATTAGATGGTGCTGTCTCTTCAACATTTGGCCATCAGTTCAGTCTTTCCAAAACAATAGTAAGTTTGTTAAATGCCTACTTCACTAATACTTCCCTATTTGGCAGAATTTGGCAGGTTTCTGGCAAGTCTAGTCCATCAGTTATTCATCTCTTAATTTGCTGAAATTAACTTTTAGATGCTCGGATTGTTTCCGAGACAAGGTCAATGTAGACCTGAAAAATCTTTCTTTAAAGCCTTTTCTTCCTGTTTTGGTAGCTGCTTAATTTAAGCAGTGGATAGTGGCCACTGTCATAAATGTTTTTGCCTTTGCATTCAGTGCTAAAAAAAATCAGTCAAAATCTTAAAGTCTAATGTAGAATGTCATGCAAAAATTTTGAACCAGAGAATTCCACTGAGTGTTCATATTTTTTTCAATATTATAATGTGATAGAGAAAAAAAAAAAAAGACTACTAATATCTCCTTTTCCTCTTGGGGTTATCAGTCATTTTCTGTAAAGACTTTTCGCTTGGCTATAACTCTTGCCTGGTCTTCTTCCAACTACTTTGTCTACGTGTTTGTCTGCGGCATGCTGATTACAAGATACTGTACCCAACATTGCTGTTGTTATAGAACAACTCTGTGAAAAAATATAGTCTTAGAATGGTTCTTTTATTTTACATTTTCCTGTAACTTTTTAAAGTCATGTATGTGACTCTATAAATGTAAGAATTAAAAATAGTCTTTATAAGTTTCTCCATTTATTCATCATAGCCAGGTATTGTCTAAAATTAGAAACACTCTTGATAGTAAAGATTTTTCTAAAAATGTCTGCATATCCTATTTATTTATGTCACACTTATGAATTTCCCAGTTCATATTTCTAGTCGGAGAGATATCCATTTTTTGGACCTCAAATCTGTATTTACTAATGTACCGTATCTGTTAACATCTCTGCTGTAAATGCACATATTCTGGTCATATGTTTGGATATTTAGAACTGTAGATGAAATCATGTCTGAGCCACAACCAGTTCTGCTTACGGGGAGTGGACAAGCACTAGCAGTTTGGCAATCTGAGTGATTGTTCTAGAAGCGCTCAGGTGGTGAAGGTCTGTGACCAACACCCATTAGATACACAGCTTCCTGACAAGGGCTTTCTTGCAGATGTACAGTGATTGTTTAGCTGGGTGGATTTGCCAGGAACCTACGCTAACATCTGACTGTGATAACACTGTGGTCACTGACATTCAATTTAATGCCCAGTGAGCTACAGACAGCACATGGTTTTGTCTGCGTGTCCTTATAAATGCACAACTTCCCTGACGGGCTTCAGTTAATTCTTCACAGTTGTGACTTTCTCTTTTCCTCAATATTGCCTGATAAAATCCTTCTTTTGCTGCTAACACGTAAACTGTGTTGCTATTTTTTAAGGCTTCGTGAGACCTCACTTTTCCTGGTGTGAGATCTGGGTCTAAATAAAGCTGTGCTGGCAAACTAGCATCTCTGATGCGATCAGCTATCTTGTCTTTTATTAGTGTCTGCTTTTAACGTTCTGTTTTTGCAGGGTTCAGCAAGACTTAACTGCAGCAGCTAAAATCTGTTTCTTTTTTTTTCCCCTCTCTTACTCCTGGAACCCGCCGATAGATTTGGCATTATCAAATCTTTTTTCTGCCTAGCCTATTAATATGAAAAGTCCCTTGTATTTTGTTGTATCTTTCTCCCATTGACTCTCTGGGAAGGGACATGTAGGTTCTTCTGCAATGTCACCTGTTTCATGGATCAGAACGTTTGCCTGATATCACCAACTATGTTACAAGCCCCTGATGCTGTTGAAGTCTCTAGACAGAACAAGGCCCTCACAGTAGCCTTTATCACACAGGCATTTGTAATCTTGGCTTCATTACTGCGGAGAGATGGAGTTGAGTTTCTTTCAGAAGCCTCCTCTTTTCCTGTTAATTTACATTTGCAGTGGTGTTGCAAGGTTTCTTTTCTTATTCCTCCTTTGGACACCGTGCTTCTTTCCACTCTTTATGGGTGGCCAAGTATAAGATGCCTAATATTTGAGCTTCAGCTGAAAAAATTCTCAAATGTGGACCTTCTTTCTGCTTACTGTCCTCATCCTTCTGCAGGTTGGAGTCCTCTCCTCTAAAAAATTGCACAGACCACTGCCCAGCTCATTGTTTCATCTGCTGATACAAAAACACAACTCATTTCTAGTGGTCAAACTGAAACTTGCCAACACCAGAAATAACAGTCAAAACAAATCTCTTGACCAGACAGTATGGGCAACAGCTGCGGATCAGGGTGAGCTTTGCACTCAAATCCATCTCTGCCTAGGAGGAGTTCTAACCCAGGCCCAGCTGTGAGGGCCAGATCAGCCTTGCAAACCTCTCTTCACCAAACTTCAACCCCACAGGCAAAGGGGATGAAATATCTGTCAGTATTATGGCTTTGGAATTTCCTATGGCGAACTATCCCCTTGCCAGTACAAAAAGGCACACAGAGAGCAAAGATCTTGCCCATTCAGTTTCAGTTGCCCTAGGAAGATTACTTCTTTGAAATTTATCACCATGTTTTGACAGACATAATTCCATTAATTCTAGTGGCTTTCTTAACGCAAAAGCACAGGTCTCAGATCCCTCACCTCTAGAAGAAGTGTTGTAAAATTATGCCTGTCATATCAATTTCAAAACAGGGACTAGAACATGGGGTTACAGGAAGGTGAAACAGTCCAATGGGATAAACTGGGATAAACTAAATAAGTGCAAGGCTCGCTTGGTCCTCTTTAATGGGGTTAAGCCACAGGAGGAGTGGGAAGCAGTGCAGCTAGTATTCTCAGTTGTGCATTTTTATTATGAACATGGGAATGTGTATTCCTTCTCTTTTTTATTTGTATAAGAATTTTTTTCTAAAGATGTCTGTTTCAGTGCCTGAAGCATTCCTTTCCTAAAAACTTACTTTACAAATTAAATGAAGAGAAATATATATTTTTAAAGTAGAAAAATGTGCCTAAGAAATGTGTCTAGCACATAAAAGAAAGACCAGCCAATGATTCTTGTAAAAAAATTGAATGTGAAAACAAATATTTCTGTAGACAGAAAATTTATCCTAAATTAATGTTCTTATCATCAGTTTGAACTTTTGCTAAAAAAACCAAAAAAACAACAAAAAAAAACCCAACCAAAAAAAAAAAAAAAACCAAACCAAAAAAAAACCAAACCCAAACCTCCAAATAGCTTTTAATGGCTACAAATATGCAATAAGACTATGAGAGATAAATATCACCAGCCCTCAATTTCAAGAATGCTGCTTATGTTTTCAACTCACAAAAATAAGCCAAAACCCAAAATATAAGCACATACAGTTTTTCATTTTAAAAGAAGAGAATTTATAGAATTTTCAGGAAGCTCCTATAAAACAAAACAGCTATAAAGAGCCAAACTATTTGGCCTGGCTTCCAGAAGCTATGTTACTAGGTTTGGAATCAAGTAATTAAACCCAAATTTGCAGACAGCCAGCCATGCAGATTCAAAATAACCTGAGAGATCCTTCACGGACTTGTTACTTTGCCTTTGATGACTCTGGGCATCTTGCTGAGGCTGTCTTCTTCAGTCAGATAGAATAGCAGAAGGCAAAAGAACAATATCAACAATACCTGAGGCTATTTTTATAGTGTCTGAATTGGTCTCTATGGCAACATTTTTTAACCTATTTAGATTTTTTTAAAAGTCTCTGTCTCTCTCTTCCCCTTCTTGCATTATTCTGTTGAGTGACAGATATGGATAGAAAGATAAACACAATGTCCACATACAAACACCTGTCGAGTTTGGAAGAGTAGGTGCTTGTTTGCTTTATATTTGACCTTTCCCTTAAAAAGATATATCAAAGACATCCCACTAAACTTCTTTCATATTCTTTTAGGAAAAGTTACTAGGAAAAAAGAAAGATACATTCAACTTGCAATCCAGTTACTCCAACCATGCATGGATGTAAAATGTTTTGAGTTTGTGTTTGATGAGGGTGGTGTGTGTGTCATCATCACTGTTTTATAGTTGAGGGAGGCCAATACAGGCAGGAAAATAAAATAGTTTTCCAGGATCATCCAGCCAGCTAGCAGTTTCACTGACTGTAGTAGCAGATTTACACATTCTCAGTACATTAACAAGTGGTTTCTGCTATTACACTTTATACCTAAGCTCTCCTTATTTGGCAGGTTTACATACCTGGCTCACTATATCCTTGCCTCTCCCTTCTGCTGTTGTATGAAAAATGCCCACAAACAAGCAGAAAATAGGACTATACCCTGAGAGCTGCCAAAATTACTGCCTCAAAAGACTGTTAAATTCACAGAGAAAAAGAAATCTTTGTGAAAGCGGAGGAAATTTGGTTTTGAAAATCCTATTTAGCTATAATAAATCAAAGTTTCATGTAAGAATAGTAAGTCTGAAACCTATGTTCTTTATTGAAGGAAAAAAAGCTAAAACTGAAGAATGATAGCTGTGATGAAGTGGGGATAGTCCTGTGCAGTACTGGAGTGAAAGCAGCTGGTGCTGGTCTGGGCTACCTGCACAGAAGAGTTTTGCTGAGGATCTGGACCTTGGTGTAAACAGACAGCAGAGGAGGGCTTGTTTTCACTGTGTAGATGAAAAGGGTTTTCTTCACGCTGGAATTCTTATCCCTCATGAAGTGACCTGATTTTTAAAATTATCTGGTATAATTTTGCTACCTGCCAGCTTTAGAACATAAGAACAGCAGTATCAGCTCAGATCAGTGATCTACCTTATTCACTGTGCTGTCTACATTAACCAGACATACAGGAAAGACTACAGAAGCAGGGAATGAGGGATCTTATCTCTGATATCACTTCATGACTTTTTACAGTCAGCAATTTAAAGATTTTCTGAGCCAGGACTCCATCCAAAGCATCCATCAGTCAGGCTATTCTCTAATCCACTTTAAACTCATTTATCTCTTTGGCTACCTTCAAACCCTAAAGCAGCGAGTTCCACATTTCAATTTTTGTTGTGTATCAATGACATAAAAATAAAATAATAGGTTGAGCATCCTAGTTCTAACACTTAAAATTTTATTTGAATGCAAATTACATTATTTGTATCCTGAGCAGAGTTGTTTGTCTTTACAGTCACTCACAATAACTGGAAGTAAATTTTAAAAAGCACCACAGATGAGACTGATTCATGTGTATCCAACACTCAGACAAAATTGCAGATGATCGGCTGCATCCTGTTGGCTGTTATGTTTCATGCAAAAACCAGAGTGCTGTGATACAAGCCAAAGTGTCATCATTTCAGCTTCATCAGAATGTGCTTATATTTTTAAGCACCAGCAATTTTCTTACAAATACTATAAACTCTGCAATTTATTTAATTGAAAATTTAATTTTCAATAGTTTTTTATTTAGAATAAGAAACTCTAAGAGGAAGTTTTGAAATGTATTGGTGGTAGTTTATTGAGATCAATTGAGTAATTAAAATGGGTGTTCTCACCAGAAAAGTTTTTTTAGAAAAAGAATGTCAGTAATATCAACCAATCCTTTCGTACCACATATAGACAGCAAGCTGTCTTATAATTGGCCAACAAAATGTAGAATAAAATAGTAAAAAAAAAAAAATTTAAAAACCCATTTTTAATGGCTAAAATTAGCAAAGTTATTTACAGGAGAGGAGGGAAAAAAAGCCACTTAATAGCCACTTCATCTGGATGAGGTTTATTCAACAGTAGTTCTAAGGTAGTTAGTAGCAAGCACTTACCATAAAGCCATCACAGCATTGCCACCTTCAAGGGCTGAAAACAATTTATCTTTAGAAACTACATTCCTAGTGTGGTTTGAGAAGGTGATATTAATGAAGGAAAGAATGAGGAAATAGCAGCATACTTAAAGCTGACTAGAACTAAAATCGATGACAAGAGGCAGCCAGAAACACATGAGTAATTTATTAAGCAGTGATAGATTTGGGTAAGTAGCACTGCAAAATCAGTCCTTCTTCAGATATGTGGGGTGAAGATAAATTAGCAGTTTTGTAAACTGAGCAATTCTGTTTGCCCTTTGACTAATACATAAAACAAGCCTTCAAGAAATGCACTTGCTCTTTTACTACCTGACTTTCACTGATGTACTTCTGCCGAAAGCTCTATTAAATCCCCTGGGGTGCAGACGCTACTAGAATTAAACTTCTGTCAAGGCATTCCCCTGAGCGATTATGTTATTGGCAATCATGTTTATCAGGTGTCCTGGAGCGCTGGGCTCTGTACCAACACAGAGGGAGAGCACCAGGGCCTCCTCTCACAAGGAGACTGCAGCCTGAGTCAGGCACAGAGCATATGCAGTCCACAACACTGAAGTAAAAGCAATAAAGGTGCAGGCTTATGTACGTCCATCCTCTCTGGTAAAATATGTGCTCTTTCACACAGTGATCTCATACACTTTATTAGAGACTACAAATCACCTTCTGATAAAACATTAATGTCTTCTCTCTGTGTGTTTAAGTGGCCACAGTTATGTTATGAGTGGAGCAGCAGATTAAATGGCCCAGATAACTGTGGGAATCTCAGGCCATCTTCTTTCATGTGATACAAGAATAAAATATATTTTAAACAAATGTTCGTAACGGGGAGTTTGTACACTCTCTGCTTCCTCTTGTCACTGCTTAGATGTCCACTGCTCAGAAATTTATACTGAATTTAATTTATATTAAATTGATCATGTAGAATTTCTTGTTTCCTCCTGCTTTCTGAAATATAGAGACACTGTAACTCTTTTACTTCTGTAGGCATCTTTAATGGGAATCTCTTCAAATTCCTTGGAAAGCATTACCTAAGAGCATAGATAATGCCCTCCTGAAGAAAGCTATCATGTTGCTAGGCACTAGTTCTCTGAAGATCATCTTGGTGAAATCTCCGTGCACTCTCTGCACAAGATTTTTCCTTCCTCATTTGGAAACCTCTTTTGTTCCCTGCAGGAAGCTCATGTTCTTAGACTCCCTGGGAGTTAAACAGAAGTGAAACCAGTAGAAATGAGGCCTTGCAGAGAGCTTTGGGTCCTCACAAGGCTCCTTACAATCACTTCCATAGGGAGAATGTATTAAGAACATATAGGAGGAAGAACATTCTTCCTGCTGGTATCTGTGAGGAACCAGTGCTATCCTAAAAGTAATGATGTCCCAGATTCCTCCTCCAGATTGTGCTGACATATTACCTTACATCATAAGTATGGACTAACTCAGCTAAACCTTTTCTGTGGCTCTGTGAGAAGAAGCAGAGGGAAGTGGAACACAGGCATGAAAGCCAGAGCCAATAAAAAGACTGCTATTCCCCTTATTCAAGAAACCTGGCTTGAAGTAATATGATAGAGGAGCTTCTATTAGTTACAACTCCTTCTGCTGCATATGAGTGTTCTACAAAAACATTTCATTCTTTGTTCTTTTAAAACAACCAGGTTGTCATAAGTGTTCTGCTTTAATAATCACAACTTTACAAATTTTTAAAATCATGCTAAAGGAATCATTGTGAAAGTTTCCACACTGCTTTGTCATAAATATTAAGCCTTTTATCCTACTGGTTTAAAATATCAGATAAAGAGAATTGAATGCATGCGATACCACACAGAATTTCCTCCTTTCTGAAAGGTAATGCAAAGGTATTAACAGCCTAAGTGGTTTCACCTTTTATAAGAAAAGAATTCTTGACATTTTTCTTTCTTGTGCAAGCAATGAATAGAAACCAAAATCAAAATATTAGGGTTGGTTAATTTTTAACCTATTGTTCTCCTTCCCATTCTTAATCAAACTTCCATATACATGTGTGGTCACAGCCTCTTCTTTCTGGTTGTGGATACTATTGCTTTTCTCTTTCCATTTCCACAAATTATCTAATTTTCCATCATCCCAGTAGCCATGGTATAAAATAACAAGAAAATGCCTCCTTTGATTTCCTCAGTCTGCATATGTATCCATAGCTCTACAATCTTCCATCTATGCGAAAATCACTGAGATTTCATTAATATCCTTAGAAACACATAATTACTCAATTTTTTCCCTCTTCTGTATTTAGAGGGACTCTAAATTTATAACCTTTTCTTTTAGCTATGTTTTGTATTAAATAAAGCCCTCTTTAAGAATTTCTTTCTTCCAAATGCAATATAATCCTGAGGATGAGGCAGCTTCATTGCCATTACATGTATCTGTGCATGAACAAAAAAAATGGATGGCCTCTGAAACAACCCATGGCTAATGCATTAAAGGCATTAGAAATTAATATCATTACCATAAGAGGAATTAATGTGACTCATGATGCTATTGTATTATAAGTTTGCATTGACACTGCCAGGTGCCCGAAGTGGAAATTCTGTTCTTTCCCCTCATTCTGCATTCACTCTCATGTACACAGGTTGACGAGATCTGATATAGAGCTGTAAAGCAGTCTCCTCTGTCTTCTGACTGCTGAAAATATTGTTTTGCAATGCATAAGCCATCCAAGGGTCACTCTACCTCCACTTGCTTTTCTAGTGTGATGATGTGCTCTGATTTTAAGGCTACAGGGAAAGAATATATATTTCTGAAAAAATTAGGTTTTCAATTAAAAGAAACAGTAAAAATTGGTGAACTACACAAGTACATATATGTATCGCATTAACAACTTTCAAATACATTTGCATTTATTATTTTAAAAGTGCCTGTTTGTGTGTGTATGTCTACACATCATACGAACACACTCAAAAGCGTCTGTTCCCCTTTGTTCATAGGCATGTGTGGGGACACATGCACACACACTCCATTTGGGTTCATTGTTATTTTTCTGTACTGGGTTTGCCTGGGATGGAGCTACTTTTCCTCACAGAATCCTGTATGGCACTGTGGTTTGGATTTCTGAATAAAAAGTGTTGCTAAACCACTGATATTTTAGCTATTGCTGAGCAGTGATTACACAGCATCAAGACCTTCACTGTTTCTCAGCTGCCCTGGCAGTGAGTAGGCTGGGGTGGACAAGAAGTTGGGAGGGAACAGAGCCAGGACAGCTGACCCCAAATGACCAAGGGTTATCCCATACTGTATGACAACATGCTCAGCAATACAACCAGCATTGGTCTTTTAAAGGTGGCTGTTGCTTGGAGACTGGCTGGGCAACAGTCTGCTGGTGGGAGGTGGTGAGTGACTGCTTCTGCATCAAGTGGTGCAGGCTTTTTTCCCCTTCACTTATTAAACCATCTTTATCTCGACCCACAGGTTTTTCTCGCCTTTGCTGTTCTGATTCTCTTCCCCATGTTCCTGGGGGAGTGATCAAGTGACTGGGTGGGTGCCTAGCTGCTGGCCCAGGTCAGCCCACCACATTTGCTCAAGCCCACTTCATGTTTTACTGTGTAAGAGAACAGAGTCAAAGCGTTCTACATGCCTTTGTGGGTGGGCATGACCCCAAGCACTGGCATAAAGTCATCCATACTCTGGATTAATTAGCATGCCTCCTAGCATGATTTTGTCCCACACTAACTAGCATTATCCCAGTCAATTCCCTGAGCTCGGGATAGCTGGAACTGGCAAGGGACCAGTTTGGATGTGGCCACCTTATTTTGGAGTAGAAAGAAATATACTAATATAGACATTTTCTGTACCATTCCAGCTGGCTGCAGGACTAATGAATGCTTTCTTACCCATTTTGTTAGCAAGTACAAATACACGTAACCATAGAGTATCTTTAAAAAAATTGCTTTATCTGTTATTTTTGAAAAATAAACCAAAGTTATGTGGTATGAGAAGACTGGATTGCCACAATAATGTAGATACTATCTCCCTTTCCTAGATTCTTTCTGTTTTGGACTTAAACTACTTCTTTCAAAAAGCCTATTTCTTACTGTCTCCATACTGCTAATCCTAAAAGACATTGTCCTTGGAGGAAAACTGAGCAAGCTTGAAATTGAGGATGCTCTTAGAGGCAAAATCATCCTTTTCATGTTATTATTCTTATATAAAGACTTTTAAGACGTATGTATACAACTATGATTAAAAAAAACCAAACAGAAAAAGAATGAAGGTAGGTGACATATGGTCTTGTAATAGCATTGCAAAGCTATCGCTTCAATGGTTTCAGTCAATCATGTAAAGGGATGAAACTCTTACAGATATGCAGAGAAGGAATCTTTGCTGACACCAGTATCCCAGACAAGAAGATGGACTGTTTTCATATGGCAGCATTATAATCATCACAGTCAGACTCACTAAAAGACAACTGCAGGCTTTGTTGTTGAACTTCTCATACTAGGCATCATTTTGATTGCTGAGGAAACTCCCTAAAATTACAGCAATTTTATTGTTAGCAAATAAGATAAAAATCTAAAATAAAACAAACAGATGATCTGATTTAAGAGTAGAGATACTCACGTGATAACCACATTTTCTTAGAAGAAAAAATTCTTTTACCAAGAGTATGTTGCACTGTGGGGCAACGCAAGGCAGTATTTTCTGTCTACCTAACAGTGGCTTTTCCTGGTAATTTGTTTCACCAGGACATCAGTTTGCACTGGCTGCATTTGAATCCTCCTGTAGGAATTTGAAGTCTCACATATCAGTATCCATTCTACTACCCTCTTATGTTACACCATCTTTTCAAGGAAGGTCCCTCAATTCCTTGCCTTTGTCTGTGCTTGAACATCTCCTCCTCTTTTTCTCAGAATTCCATAGGGAGATCCCTCTCAACTGTGCTCTGAACCACTCTTTTCTTTGCTGACATTGCTGACTCATGTGTAACCCTTGTGCTTAGCTCAGCCACCTCTTCATTACGAATCCTGGCTCATTGCCCCTAGCTACTCACACAGCCCCCATCACAAACTTTTAAATAAATTAAAGTTAGGAAGACTCAGGACCTTTGGAACATGGGTTGCTTATCGTGCTAATTGACTACTGGCTCTTGTATTCTCCATTCTTCTCCAAACAGGTATAGCCATATAGCTAATGCAAACAAGTATTTCTGCTTGCAACAACCCAAAGAGATTTAAAAAGCTGAATATCTTTATGTAGTAAGCTGAAATGATTATACAGCACATCGTATGTTACAGCCAGCTTTTTCTTCACTGTTAATGTAGTTGTCTCATTATTATATCTCTTCAAACCTGCCAAGAGAATTTGCCTTCATTTAAGAGAGCACACTCCACATTCCATATTTTAAAATTAAAGCAATATGGAATTTTCAGAGCCTAAAAACAGTTCCTGAGAAACAACTGTCCTTAAAACCAAAGTGTAATAACATCAGTGAAGCTTTTTTATTATTGATCCATAACCTATACCTTAATTTGCATAGTTCCCAAGTAAAAAGAAGTATTTCTGACAGCCCAGTAGAAGCATTCTGACAGCCAGCATGCATTCTCTTTTCTCCTCTGAGTCACACCCAGTTGCAGAGACTCTTCAGGCCGAACTGTGCATTCATCCATATGAATCCAGTCCCTTCTGTTCACACTGCACCTTCAGTTCTGCTTCTATATTGCTGTTACCCACAATGATGTACAAGAACATAACTAATTTTTCATTGGTTTTCAGAGACCAGGTTAATTTTTCTTGCCCATCAATTAAAAAAAAAAAAATCTATATTTTATCCACAAATATACATTTTATCCTTCTTTAGGTAATAAATTTTTCAGACTTGGTAATGCAAAACCTCACAAAGCTATTTTTATAGAACAATTTTTCAAGATAGCATGAATTTCAATTTAATTTTTTAATTTTCATTCCTCAA
The DNA here is from genome assembly GCA_013397725.1 of Rhagologus leucostigma. NCBI lineage: Eukaryota > Metazoa > Chordata > Aves > Passeriformes > Rhagologus > Rhagologus leucostigma. Next base: position 444,270 of record VZTD01002512.1, on the reverse strand, counting down.
TAGCTCAGTAATGAAGAAGTTGTTTTGAGAAAGCATACCAGTGATTTCCACTTTTTTACATAAACTGAGCATTATCACTTTGTTCAGAAGAGTTGTTTAAAAAAAAAAAGAAAAAAGCCAAAAAACCCCACCAGCAAGAAAAAGAAGACGATCAGGAAAGAGTCTTGTCTGGCACAGGGAAACATCACTATTACAACACTCTGATAGCAATTTGAGACTAATTAGTCAGGAAGGAATTGAAAAATTTTTATATAAATTGATTTTATACCTTAGAGTTTTAAAGGGCTTCTTATTTTCTTTTAAATCTGCCTGTAAACCTCTTGTTCTGAGGTTCACAAACTTCAAAACACACTTATTTGAGGTCACAGTTAAAATATTAAGTTATTTTTTCCTGACAGGGCTGATGTTTACCTTGTTTAAAGTGTTTAACATCAAAGCCAACACAATAAATTCATGATGTGAAGTAGGCCAAATTCACTTACCAGAAAAATGCTCATCCAATACTTTGTAAACATTTAAAGCATTTAAGATAAGAAGCAAGATCACAAGCCTCTGCTCATGCACCTTTCATCCCTTATTCTGTAGGTGTAACACCCAGTATAAAGCCCACTTAAATTAATGGGAGTCTTTCCACTGACTTCTGAATTAATCCTGCAAACAAGTAGAGGATCCCATTCCTTCATTTCCTGCCTGCCCAGAAAAATTTTCATCTTCACAGCACAAAGGCAGAAAGGGAAGGGATTCCGTTGCCAGGTTTTGCAATCGAAGAAATTAAATTGCCTCTGAGTAACCTGTTCTGTGATACTGCTTGTGCAGAACTCATTTGCTAAAATATAACCTGGCAATAACAATCCAAACCAGGACGAGGACTAAAATGAGTACGAGTGTAAGGAAATTGTATGAGAATTGTATTCCACCTGGCTTTCAATTTACTGTAGGCATGACACCAAGAAAGCAATTCCGAGTTAAACAATACAAACCTGAGCTTTGTACTGACAATCTCCAGAGAATGCTGTAAACAACATGGAATGAATTTTACTGTCTCATATATTAGTCATAGCTCAGCATAATACGAATTATCCAGCTGGACTTCTTGCCTCTATCCCTAGTCACCAAAATGAGCCACAAATATTTCAATAGCCCCAAGGCAAATTAGCACAACATGGCTTCCATCCCTTACACCCGAGCCCTCCAGGGCAGGAGGACGTTGAGTGCAAGCCGACTATCAGGAAAGGTTCCTGGCCAGGCTCTCTCTCAGCCTCTGTGTGGGCCTGGGCTGGGGGAACAATTTTTGGCCCAGGTGAAAACTGTGACAAGGAATTCCTTAACGATTTATGCACGTGCCAGTGCATAAAGGATACCTTTGCTGCTGCTAGTGTAGACATTCTGCCACGTGACGGAGTGAGGAAGGTTTGCACATGCAGCTTGCAATTTTAATGTATTCTTTTCCATGCCAAAAGACAGGAGACCATCGTTTCACATCTAGTTGATAGAATTATTTTGTACTATGTGTATTATAAGATCTGGAGAAGAATAGGGGCTAGCAGAGGAATTATTTTGAATACAACCCAGCAGTTCTCTATAGACATAACATGAGTGATGCCAAAGTACAACTATACTGCATAAGATTTAAATTCAGAGGTTGTTGATATGAGTGATAGAGGTGACAGCTATCAAGGGAGAACTTTGAAGAAAAGTAACTGCAAAGGGCAGAAGTTAAAAAGAAGGCTCCATATACTTCTAGTGGATCAGATATAAACAGCACTTCTATTGCTGAGCTCTGCACCTGGGAAAAAATGGGAGACATTCTGACTAGTCTTCATAAGTAAGTGTGAAAAGAGATTGTAAATGCCTTGCTCATAGACGGGTGGTTTTTAGAAATACCTTTAAGGTAAATCTAGGTAAAAGAGGAGCAGAAACTGAATTTGTCAGTAAAGTATCTGAAGAAACTTTAGGTGAAAATAGTAAGACAGATATTAAAAGTGTATATGTAAAGCACAAATTCAGAGAAAAATTACAATTTCAAGTGAAAGTTTACTTCCGGATACACTTACACTATTGCAATAGGATCGCTGTGGTTATATGGTCAGATAAAAGGACAGATTCCAGAAGAGAAGAAAAACAAACCTTAAATCAAAGTAGCTGAACAAATTACATTGCACCCTGGGACTGGGCACAGGAAATGGTCCCAAGGTTTAGCAAATATTGTGATAATTTGCATATGATACCAAAAAGAAAAGAAAAAAAAAATTTGATACTGAAAAAAATTTGCTGTGAGACTGCCGTGCTGTTGATAAAGATGGGAGTGTAATTGTAAACTAAATCAAAGGAACTGCAGAAAGAGCTGGGTCATTTACAGCCAGCTTATATGCTATTTATCAGAACCTAGAAAGGCATCTTGCTTGTTGTAGGTAAACAAAATGATTGAATAGGAGGACAAAAAATTGAGTGTCACTCATTATCTTTGTTAGGCAGATCACCTAACTACTCAAAGATTACTGCTGCTGCACTGAAGAAATGGCTTGCTTTAAAAATCCAAGTAAAGGCTCCCATTCACATTGTCTTGTACCACATATAGAATCCTTCAGTATAATAATTAACTGTGCATATCTCATCACACAAATGCACATGAAGTCAAATGATAATTATTCTGAGTTATCATGTCAGATATCAGAACAAAATGTAATGAATTTAAACCACTTGAGTCTGAACTGCTAAGGACACCAGAAAAGACTTTTAGAAGATCCCTAAGTTTTTCTTTGTGTTAATTAAAGTAAATAGTTTCATAGCTGTTGGTTGAAAACACAAATAACATTATTTTAGAACTATGATTTCCACTATATTGCTATTTTCAATATCAGTATCAGATTTCTTGAGTTCTTTGCTTGAACAAGTGGTGTTAGCAGCACTGGAGTCTGTCAAAAGAAAGGAACATGGGATTTTTTAAATGGTATCTTCAAAGCTTTGTGGTGTCAGCAACATTAATGATCCTGGAAGAGAAACCTGAAAGACTGCAGCTATAATTTCTCAGGCATTTAAGATCCTAAGAGACTCAAATATGTTTTCAACTGAAGAGACAGCCTCCCTTGCCATATTTTTCTCATTGGGAATCTGTCTCTCTTCCAGAAAACCACTCCTGAAAAGCAAGTTCTTTCTGCTTTGTCCCACAGTCTCTGAATGTCCATCTATTTTAACATGTCACTTTACTCTATAAACCAGTATTTAATCTAGCATTCAATATTATCTGACCAATACACTGTCTCCCTGTATGCTGACAGTGCCTGTGGCAAAGATACTGTATTGCCCAAATCAGTTTTAAAATAAGTGATAATAAAAAAAATAAAATTCAGAATAATAAGCAGTATTTTCTTTTATGAATTTACATTTTTAATTTAAAGAAGGAAAAGATACACTGCTCGAGAGTTCATGGCTTAAGAGTCTCAAAAAGAGAATAAAATATACACATTTTGTCATAGAATTGCTTTTCTGCTCTTTATTGTGTGCTTTGCGTTATCTTTGCTTTGTTTGTTCTTTGTTTCATTTATTCATTATTGTGGCCTTTAAATGCTCTTTGTGAACTCAGTGCATGATTAGAACATCATAAGAATAGCACCCATTTAATTTATCTCCTTAGGCTTATCTCCTCAGAGATAAGTCCAGGGCAAGATTCCAATCTCTAAGAAATTTTATTATTTAAATGGTTTTCTACTATCTCTCATTTCTACTTCATTAAATAATCCAAGTGGATTTTAGCCCTGTTCATTTTGCTATCACCAATACAGATTTCATTTTTCATGTTCATCTTCGAATAGCTTTGATTCTTATACTGTTTATCAGAACCCACAGACAGTCAACAAGTTTGTTGAAGGAAAAAGAACCTGTTTCGGGGCAAGAACACAAATCAGGTGTTCTTACTTCTCTTTGCCTTTGTGTGGAAGATCTATAGCAGAAGACACTGCTATTAAAAAAAATCCACACGTTTTTCTATTAAAAAAATACCATTGTTCTATTAAAAAAACCCAAAACACAACAGCCAGATACTAAAAGAATATTGATAAATTCTTATTTTGAGGTTACATTTATGACCTACTTTTGCAGGTCACAAAAATTGATATATTCTCTACTTTACTCATCATTATTACACTAAAAATACTAATCACTAGAACACATAGCTTTGAATTTCCATTGTTTTTCACATTTCTCGGCTGTGCTTCAGTACACTCATTTGAAGCAGTTGTCTTACAAGTATGAGAGAAGCAAATAATTTGATACCTGATGTGTTTTCTTGCTTTCAGTAGTATATTTTTTATTAAAATGGGATGAATGGTCTTACTTAGATATTCCAGGCAGCTAAACACCTGAGACTCAAGTGAAATTCATGAAACTATGCATTCTGAGGACAGAAAAACTCCCTCCCCCCACTTATAAGTATATACAGGAAGCCAAGAACAAGAGCAACGGGAGGAAGAGGAGCTTAGAGTAACAGTTGACTTAATTTCAGAAGCTTGAAGAAATAGTGAATAAATTAGGCTGTTAAAATTAATTTTGTTGCAGGTTGACAGGTGCTCAGCACAGGTAATTAATTCAGTGAGTTTTAATAAACTAGAATTAGAAGCAAATGCTAAACTCTCCTAAAGCAATGGGGGAGACGTGTGCCACTATCTCTTGGTGCAGGCAGGCTGACACACTGCGGCTTTCTGTGAGTGATGGGCCACAAGGTTTGAGTGATGCTGCTGCATGTGCAGGAAGGTGAGGGGAGGTGGTGGTCTCTGGCCAACGAAGAAGTGGAGAGGAAAGAGCAATTGGCAGTAGTCCATAACCTGGCGAGAAAGGAAAAAGCTAATATATACTTTCGAAAATTAGACATATTCAATGGCCCGTTTAATAGCAACCTTTGGTGACAATGAATTTTTGTTTCTATTTGGAAATTGACTTCCCAGATACAGTGCTTTCCCAGACAGAACAGCATTATTTCCTTATTTATTTATCAAAGGGGAAGAATAAGGAAGTACATAAAAGCCAGATTTCCAGTGGGGTATTGGACAACTGTGCTGAGCCCGTGGCTATGCCTGGGAGGGGGCAGTTTTGTTTGCCAGGACTGCTTCTCTTGCAGGGAGGGAGGCTGAGTTCACTGCAAGTGCTGCCTGCACATGAATCTGTCATCACAATCCCACAGCGGTTGTTTGGTGATGTTTTGAGGCTGATTTGCATCTTCCTGATGGCATGTGATGCAAATACACTGTTATATCAGTGATACAGGCTTACCATTGTTGTTCATTAAAAACCTCTGTCTGCCACTCAGAAGAGTTAGATATAATCAGCAGTCATATATTCCAGCTAGAGCACAGATCGCTTCTCATGAAACTTGCTTCTGTCTTCTCATTTTGTGCTCAACATGATCATTAACATTTTCATCACAGTTCTTTCTTCCACAGTAGCCATGTCCACATTTGTCTCAGGTTATCATCTTCTCCTTTTTTTCAACATAGAGGATAAATTATGAATTAAATCCTACAGCGTGCACTCAAGTCAACCATAAGAGTTACCGGTGTTTTCACCAAAAAGATTAGGATTTGTTTGTATTTGCATTATTTATAAGGGAAATTGTATAGTCACTTTTTTTTTTCAGGGTATTTTTTTACCTATGCAGTTCCTCCATAAAAGATTCTGTACTATTCCTCAAAAGTAATTTTGTTGTCAAATTCTTGCTTCAACAGAATTCTCTAACTTTTGCAAGAACACTGAGAGGAAAGAAAATTAAAATTGCGTAGTAGGAACTCTTAACATATGAACCAGCTTGTTATGAATTTTCTATTGTATTTATTGTGTGTTTCACTGCAGAACTTTGATTTTAAATAAGTAGGGTGGGGGGGGTTTCGTATACAGGAAATACTGCTACTAGTCAGGTTTTAACTGGATAGATTTTATGAATCCATATACCTTAGCGACATCTAAACATAAGAATTCATGGCAAAGCCTAGGATGGAATAACTACTGCATTTTCAGGATCTGTTTGTTTTTCCCGGTTTACATTACTTGCTCTTTTAAAATTAACAACAGTTCTCTTGCATATAATTGTACAGAACCCCTTTCCTCTAGATTTAAATAGACAATTTGACTCAAGATTTGAAGACAAGGTGTTTGTCACATCTGCAAATTCAAAGCAGGAAATCATTATGTTTTGACTCTTCAAGTCCATAAATTTTTGAAAGTTCAGAGGTTGATGTCAGCTAATGCTAATATCAGCTGGTATCAGCTATCAGCTATGTATTTAAGATAGCTATTGGAGTTAACCAGCACAACTGATTTCAGATAAGAATCTGGAAAAATTAACACCATGGAAAATTCAAACCAAAACATATTGGAAAGTTATTAGGAATGTAAAATGAACTAAAAAACATGCATGGTGTAATATATGGGTATCGTGTATGTCGTATCCTTCCTATCAGCCTTGAATCAATATATGCAAGCACCTAAATATAAGTAGGAACATACATATTCTCTCCCTAAATAGTTTGCTCAACTGGGATTTTAGTAAATAATCTTGCCAAGCGTTAATAAAAGGCTAAGTGTAAGGTAGCTCTTACATGTGTATGATGCATAAAGAAATAATCATAAAGTAATATCTGTATTTTTTATTTTTTAATGAATTTACATCATTGATGTTCAAAGTGTGAATTGTTTTTTCTTTTAATCTTAACATAATTTTGACACTTTAAATTATGCTAAGGATACTAAGGTGCTAAGGTTATTCTCAACATTACTGGTGTGGTTTTAGTTCTAGGGTACTATGAAGACTCCAGGCAGCAACTGACAGAACGAGAGGACACAGTCTTAAGCTGTGCCAAGGGAAGCATAGGTTGGATATTAGGAAAAAGTTTTTCATGGAAAGAGTGGTGAAGTAGTGGAACTGTCTTCCTGGAGAGGTGGTGGAATCACCACCCCTGGACGTGTTTAAAAAAAGACTGGATGTGGCACTTGGTGCCATGGTTTAGTTGAAGTGTTAGGGCATGGGTTGGACTCGATGCTCTTAGAGGTCTCTTCCAGCCTGGTGACTCTGTGATTCTGCATTTTATAGCCTGCTACTGGCATTTTAAGCAACAAAGTGGAGGGCAGGTCATCATTTATGCCAAGAAGCTCGTTTATGTAAGCTACAATGTGAAGTTTAATTAAGGGCTACAGTGACAAAGGAAAGCCAATTGCATGTGCTCAAAATACTTTTCAGATGACAGACTACTGATACCCATAAAAACAATATCCAGGATAATTGTTTAATGATACTTAAACCTGCCTAAAAATATCTAAGGCAGTATATTCCAAGAGGTTAACGTTCTATAAACATTTTTTTAAATAAAAAATCAAAAAATCAAATTTAGATTTATAATCAGGTTCTTTCTTCATGGAAGGAAATAAAATTTAACTCGCAATTAGGAGCATTTGTATCCCCACATTTTCTCTGTTCAGCTCAGTGTGATTTTATAATCAGTAATTTTGTAACTGGCTTACCAGAATGGCTTTACAATGATCCCTGGTCAAAGTAAATGTGTAGAGAGAAATCTGCTGGCATGATTTATTCTGTGTCTTTGTCCCTGCTCAGAACACTCAATGTTTGGGAAAACAAGTCAAAACCTCTTCTGCCTAATCCCCATCAACATTTCTCTTTCTTTCTCTCGCTCTTTGTGGCCACCACATCATAAAGGGAGAAAAGGGAGAGTTGATGCTAAGGATAAAGGTCAAGATGATAGAATATGACAACTCTTTGAATTGAAAACAGAAATGAGTGTCCCTAAGTATTCAGCATGAGCTTCTCTTTGCTCCCTGCAGGGCATCTGCACCACAACCACCGCATTTTTACACTTCTTCTTCTTAGCTTCATTCTGTTGGGTTTTGACAGAAGCGTGGCAGTCATATATGGCTGTTACTGGAAAAATTAGGACACGGCTCATAAGGAAGCGTTTCCTGTGCCTTGGATGGGGTAAGTCAGTAAAATTAATTTCCTAAGAATCATTGGAATGAAGCATTTAATGTGGTGGCAATGTCAAGAATATAATAATTTTCTTCAGTAAAACTGAAAGATAGTAGACAGCAATGTTACTAAAAGGAAAACTAGGTTAGAAGCCTTTCCACTGTATCTCAGGCTCAAAGTATGCTGGTGTGTATTGTAGCATTCTTTTATAAATATGTTTTAAAGAAATTTTAGGAGATTTTCAGCAAAGTAGTGCAATATCAAGAAACCAAAATAAAACAAGAAAAAAACATTCTCTGAATATTCATGAAACCTCTTTCTAGTTAAGACCTGTCAAATGTACCAGTAATTTAGCTACATCAAAGCAGTACACTGTGGGCAGAAAACAGTGTCCTCCTCCCTGCCAGTGCTTCAGAAAAACAAATCCTACAATAGCAATGTGCTTCATTAAATAACTCATTCCATGTAAAATTGTCCATTTTGCATTAGCTTGCCCTGTCATTTTTTTGTCCAGGCAGAACAACAATATTTTACTCAGCATCTGATGATTATTACTGTTTTGGTTTTTTTCAGGACTGCCAGCATTAGTGGTTGCAATATCAATAGGCTTTACCAAGACAAAAGGATATGGAACAGCTCACTAGTAAGTCAATCTGAAATGAAAAATTATGTTTTTAATTACCAAGATTGTCATACCCATCAGGAACTGCATAGCACACTCTAAAGGCTCTACAGGTATCCATTCACACTTGGAATTGCCCTGAGAGCCACTGAGTGATCCACAAAAGAACAAAGAGAAAACAGCATGCCAGTCTTGGACTGAGCTCAGCAAAGCGCCAGGAATCCTAGATTTCATTTGAGATTCTGAAATAGTAAGCTTTTAAGAAACACTGAGCATTAGGTCCACTTTGACACCTAACATTTATCTAGATTTACAAAAGAGAATGTTAAATGTTATGTATAGTCTCTGCCAGCCTTTAAACCTGCCCAAAACTGTATTAGCAAGAGTTTCTTTGGCACCCAGAGTTTCTGCACATCAAGCAGGTACCTCGACTTTAATGCTTCTGAACAGCTTGCAGCCAAAGCCCTTCAAACATCTCAAAACAGTTCTCCCACCCATCCCTTCTCTCTCCTGGACACCCTAATCCAGCCCCTTTCCTGGGCTAGGCTGTATTTGAGAGACGGAAAGGAGGAAATCTGTGTGCTTCATTTACATTCAACTAATACAGTTCCTGTTTAGCCACCTGGCTGGTTCCAGTGTGTATCTAGCATGTCGGAAAATTAACTCCTCAGAGAGGCTGCCCTTTGGTCTTCTGATGAAGAAGAAGCTGAGCCTTCCTCCTGCCAGTGGAGTGCTCCAACCACCATTATGTATGCAAGAGTGTGTTTCCTTTGGTCAGCCTGTTTGGAGCTCTCCTCACGTTGCCTGAGAAATTGAGTATGCATCTGGACAGAAAGAGAGGAAATATTACTCTGTAGACTGGTAATGAGGGCATTCATCAGAGATGTGGATGAGTTAGGTCAAGTCCTCACTTCAATGAATATTTAATTATTCTCCTTAGTGTCATCACTGAGTGAGATCAGGATTCCCCCTCCCTTCCCTCTATGTCTCACCATCTTGGCACTCCAGCTCTGGGTTGGTAAGAATTCAAAACCAAATCTCCTCCTGAGTATCAGCTCCAGCCACTAAGCTCTGTAGTTTTAAACTGTGACAACGTGCATCTTGAGTTTTTTAATGAGGAATGTCTTATGTAACTGAAATGCCTAATTGCGCTTAGAGCTGGCAAGTGCAACAGTGGTCTTAGCCCTCTTTTGAGTGTTGTATTGAGAACCTACTCCTCTGAATTTTTTTTTAACTATATACTCATCTTCCTGGCTTTTTTTTTTGGTAATTTAGTCCTTGAACCACAACTGGAAAACCATTTAGGCTGTGAGAATTACAAGTCACAAAATAACAATATCCAGACCCCATTGGGGATGTATCTCTGTCCCTTCCAGGATTAATCCCATTACATTTGCTCTACTGAAATCATTCATGTGTGAGTACTTGCTTTAGTTAACATTGCTTCCTGCTTCCTTCCTGGGCTGAATGCATTTTTAAAAGAGGATATTCTGAAATATTCAGACAAAGCAACAAATCATTCATTAAGTGTAACCTGGCAAGTAAAAAACAGCGGGTCTCTGTACATGTAGCAGCTCTTCTCCCAGGATCCAAATCCAGCTGACATGGTACTATGGGAGAAAAGAACAAATGAAGGCATACAAGGGACAAATAGAACCATCATTCGGCTTTCTCATCTTATTTGCAAATATATTTTCATGGCATTTGACATCAGAATTACATAAGGAAAAAAGTGAAGACAAGGAATGGAGATTCCTCCTCCATCACCAGCTGATGTGCTGTCCCACTCCAGAAGGCAGCAAAGAATTGTGTCTCATGACAACTGTTGGGCAGCGTAAAAGCAGAGCTCCTGTCCTGCTCCTCCTACCATAACTAAAGCACTTGTGTAAGCTTTTTAATTGCTTACACTATATTTTGCCTGTTTGGCTGCAGTCGATTACACGCATGCTGCTGTCGGAAACTCGCCCTGTTGCAAACTATTCATGCTCTGTAAGATGCTCATTTTAAAAATGAAGCTTTTAAATGGAGAACATTAAAAGTGAAAATTAAGGAATTAATTCCAGTTCCATAGTTCCACACACGAAGAGATTTGTGGAAGGGGAGAAGGTCCAAGAATCTTTGCAGCACCTCTCAGTTTTTTATGGTATATGTATGATGAGAGTGCATGAATTGTTCACACTGGAGCCATTTCTGTGATCATCATTCTCTGATTTCTATTTTTTTTCTGAGTCCTAATTATTAGACAGTTATATTTCTGTATTTTCAAAACTGCATAAGAAAAATATTTCACCCAGACATTTGTAGTGATAGAGATACAGAAGCTGAAGGGATTTCCTAAAAATAACAAAAAAACCCACAGAGACAAGTTTTTAGATATTTCAGGTTATCTGGAAAAGATTAATGTGTCTGAAAGCTTAATAGCTTTTTCCAGCCATTTCTGTAATAAATATTGTTGCTATCTCTTTTCAGGCAATCAGAGCTATGAAAGCACCACTACTAAAACTTATAGTTAATAAACCTGTGTGAACTGCTCATGCTAATATACAGTGCAGATAAATTCTAGGAATTTACTGCATCAGCAAAAATTAAAATTTTGTCACAGTCACACTCCTGCCATGCTCTCTTAAGAGAAGGAACCAATCTCCTGGGGAGCATCAAACAACTCACAAAATGTACAGGACACAGGAGCAAGTGTACAGAGGCTTCATCACTCAGCAGAATTTTATGACCATGTAACCTGGTCCTGTAAAGCCACTAGTGGCTGCTCTTAACACTAATCAATTTATATGGCTTTCTGCTATGTTCACATCAGGGAGAAAGAAGACAGAACAGGAGAACAAAATAAAAACAACTATAAAGCACAGAAAAAAAAGCTATCAGAGCAAAGAAAGAGGAGAAGGAAAAAATAGTAAAAACTTGACAAGAATTGCCTTGTGGTGTAGGAAGGCACCTGAAAATCTATCTTCAGAAAGTCTTCAACACAAGAAGATTGAGGAAAAATGAATTTCAGTCATCAACTAGGAAATTTTGAATACATTGCAATAATGATGTCACACACTGATGAAAATCCAGATTGTTGAAAATTCAGGTTGTGTAAAATGAGGTTAAGTGTAAAAAAGAGGTTAGATATAAAAAAGGACAACCTCTACAGCTCTGCCTCTAAATGGAAATCACTCTTTTGAACAGCCATTTACAACATGGAGAAGGGAAGGAACAATTCTCCCTTGGCCTCAAAGAGTTTTGTGGTAGAAAGTGATTTTTATTTTTTATTTAGAAAAAAACCTATTCTTGACCCTTTTTTTCAGCACAGGTAACTGAAATTATGCTCAAACTACAATACATCAACTATTTTTATGAATTGATGCTTCTGTCTCCCAATAAACATGAAAATGTTAATTACAAGTCCTAATTACTCAGAGTGGTCATCTTCACTAAGTTTAACAGTTCATACTGGTGAGGAAGTGCACTATGAATGCATTTTCCTCTCTCAGAAATCTATCTTCCCAGACTGACAATAATAACCTAGCTTTTGAAAAAATACTAAGAAAAACTGCAGAAAATTTTGAAAGCATTTTTCTTTGACATTGCAGAAATAAATTGAACATTAGTGTTGTATTTGGTTTTTGAGTTAGGATGTAAAATAGGATGGCATGTATTATCTTTTTAACAGTGAAGCAGATAGGAACTATTTGCATCCATTTATCATTCCAGAATTTAGCACACTAGTGCAGTTGGGTTCATGTGACAGTTTTCACATGGCTTCATTGCAATGGAAAACGCTTTTATTCTTTGAAGTGAGAATACCAGCCCTAACAGACCATTGATATTATGATGTGCTTGCATTTATTTTACTTGGATTTTAAAAGTAAAAAACCATTACTGGAAAATAAAGAAGATATGTGTGATTCTGATGTGAATGTTTCTGCATGTGAAATCCAAGTAAATTATTTGAATGTATATACTTGAGTTTCCTTATATGTAGGTGTGATCATGCATTCAAATAAACATGTTGTTCTTTGAATGTGTAATCACTGGGAAAATAGCACAGCTGCATTTACTTCAGTGTGTGAAGCTCCTGATCTTTTGCAGATATGAAAAGCTTTACATCATAGTATATCAAATATTTAGAATTTGATTCTATAAGTGCTCTGTGTTTGGAAATCTGATGGTTTTCAGTGAAAACCCTAATGCAGAATGACAAACTCTCCAAGATTAGAAGGTCTCCAGAAAATACAGTTTTCAGATGCTTTAAAATATACATTTAAATTGTTTGCAAAATATTACAGAGAATACAGAACAGTTAGATCATATATCATACATGATTTTTCTGTAAGGGAAATATTGTCTTTAAGATGTAGTTCTAATAGCAATTATTAAATGACAGGCTATGCAGAAACCTGTTTTTTTCTGAAGTTCTTTATTACCTGTACTTGACCATTTCATCACTTTTAAGTACAGAACTATCAGGTATGGTAAGCTAGAAATGTTTCTAGATACCTACTTGGGAAGACCTGTTCAGTTAACTCATCATACATGGTTAAAGGAGATTCAACAAATATTTGCAAACTTATTTTCTGTTTTGCTTTTTATACATTTTGGGCATTTCAGTTTATGTATAATTCACATTAAAGATTTTAAAATGTTAACCACTGGTAATGGAAATATCTTTCAACTCTCTACCTCATACCAACAAAGCAGTTCTTTTTTGTGTGTGCATATGAATCTCATACACCAGGAGAATCTGCTGTAGTGATTATTAATGCTTTCTTGAAAATGTGTTATACTTATTTTTAATTTGTGTTAGTTCTTCTCTAATGTTCTTTCCAGCTGCTGGCTGTCTCTGGAAGGAGGGCTACTTTATGCTTTCGTTGGACCTGCAGCTGCTGTTGTCTTGGTAAACATTAATATAATTTCCAGTATTTTTGTATGAAATGATAGAAAGTGCTATTTCAATTATAAAAGCTTAGCTATAAAGAAACATTGCATTTTGCTGTAAATGCTGAGATCACTGTTGTTTAATATACCTTCAGTATTTTGAATGCGTGATTCATTTGATTATATCACTTCTTTATACCAATTATCTCTCCATGTTTACACAGTAAGCTGTGAAACAATAATGTACTGATTAGTGGCACAGAAAACTTGTTACAGGCATCACTGAGTTATTATCAGCAGCATCTACGCAATTGTCACTGCCTTGTGAAACTCAGTGACAGTCTTGATAGAGCGCTGCTTGGCAGTGGATTGCTGTGCCAGCAAAAGCAACAGAAGGAGTGGAACCTGCCAGCAAGTTCTCCATCGCTACTGCTTTTGAAGACAAAGAAAAAAATTGTCATAGCTGGGAAATGTTACTCATTTGTGTGTTAATCTTCCACATCTCTGGACATGCATTTAGGTGTAGGATTCATTTCTGCTTAATTGTAGACATCTGCAATGTAGATTTCTGCGTCTAAGCTAGTTATCCCAGCTATATTTCATTGTCAGTGAACAAAAATACATATTTTTAGAGATCAAACAATCAGAAGTATTTCAGATGTCTACTTCAGGGTAAGATGAATTACATCTTACCTGTGCCATCAGCTATCAGTCATCTGCTCTGCAGTCTGTATGGATTTTTCACAACAATTTATTTAGCATTTTTCCCTTACAGATTTTGAATCTAATTCCTCTTTCCACTCCAGAAATTTTGTACTATGATAACTCTATCAGAACTGGGTATTTCTGGTTTTCTCTTGTAAAAGGGAATCAGTTTTACTAGTCATCAAAGATACAGCTATTCAGCTACATGAATTTTCCTGAAATGGATGTTTACTACTCCCATAGTGTTTGTCTCATCATTGCCTGGAGTCAAGCCAGGACCCTTTTGTACAACTCACAGTCCCTGTCACGGTAGAGGAGCCAAGGATGTTTACAAAAAGCCAGTTATAATTTTCACATGGAAGTAACTGTATGTTCTCTGTTTAATTGGCAAGTCTTTGTTCAGAGATCTTTGAAGTTCACAGTTGCAGTTTGCTCTACCATTAGCTGGTAGCTATGGAAGGAGCTGTTCCATGCAGCCACTTAAGCCTAAGCGTATGAAGCCAAAGAATTATATAACATCAGCTGAAAAACATTAATGCTGAAAATAAAGTTGAAAAAGAATTGGCAGGGCAGACTAGTAACAATTAGGTATTTTGGCACAGGTATTGAAAAACCAGTTTGAAAAGGAAAAAAGGATTATCCTTCTCAAGTACAAAAAGGAACATTTATTTAATAGATTCAAAAACTGGTATTACCTATTTGCAGGGCTGTGCAGAGACAGGTTCATAGAGTTCAGTTCAATAATACAAATGGATAATAACAGTCATTAAGTTGTCCATTAAATGCCATTAGTATGTCCATTAAGTGCCAAAGCCCGACTGCTGAAATACTTGAATTTTTTTTAGGTTAGATCTTCAACCCATGTATGTGATCATGACACCATTTACTTTAATGGAGCTAAACAGACATTCCAGGAATTCATCTGGTCCACAAAAATAGTAAATTGCAGCCAAACAAGGCTCAAAACTGACATTTTGGTGAATGACATAGACAGTGATTAACGTGCAGGAAGATATGGAAAACCACAGCCTGGTTCTGCATAAGTGGGAACACCCACACGGCCCATAAATGTTTAAAAAGGAACTGTGCTCTGACTGGCTCTTCCCTGTGCAGAGAACTCAAACTGCAGTGGTTTTCCTGGAATAGGATATATTGTTGCAATGAAAACTGACAAAATATTAAAGTTATATTGCTCAAGCTTCTGGCCATCAGACATGTACACATAAATAGCTTGATATCAGGCATAATTCAAGGTTCAAAAACAAGCGTGTTGCAGGGTGTGTGTATATGTCACCTTTTTGAGAATATGGCCTTTTGGTCGCTACACAGTTTCTGAAGGAATACTCAGAAATGTAAGAGGAGGCATTTTGCAGGCCTGTAATACAATACAGCCAGGATACAGTATTTTCTTTTAGGCACTGAAAGATCAACTGTTTGTTTTCTGTTTGACAGGTCAACATGGTGATTGGCATTTTGGTATTTAATAAACTTGTTTCCAGAGATGGAATCCTAGATAAAAAACTCAAACACAGAGCGGGGTAAGCAACAACTGGGTTATTTTAAAGCATATTAAAAAATAAAATTTTATCACCAATTTTCAATTACAGATATTCACCAAAAATGCTTTTGATTGTGCTGTGAACTTTTATATCAGTGTAACAGTGTTTCTAATAGATTCCATTAATCTCAAAAGCTGCTGTTGCATTATCCCGAGGGAATGCAACTAAACAAACCAAATATAATAAAACACAAGTACAACAGTATTAAGTTAATAAGAATGAGGATTAAACAAATCTGAGCAGAGGTTTCACAAGATGGTTACATGTGTAAAGCTGTTGCAGTTAGGAAAACACTTTTATGAACTGTGTGTACTGAAGGAAGTGATTATTTTTGTCTAGCTGTCAAATTTAAATACTATGGCAAGAAATGTTATTCATTTGTGTTAATTGTTATAAGATATATTTTACAGCAATACATCCCTTACTTAGATCAGTGTTGTTCTGCCATTTTGACTACATTAAGAATTTGCCTTTGTTCTTACATCCACGTAACATCTACATAGGTGTATTTTCTAAATTAGTGTAAAAGAACATCAAAGTAAAAAAAAACCCCATGGTTTCAGAGTTAAAAAAGAAAAAAAAAAGGTAAATGTGTCTTATTGATTATTTACTTTCATTTACATTAAAATTCTGTTTGTTATCATGAGAAGAAAAGATTATGATGGTGGTATCAGAAACTGTTTTTCAGTGGGTGAAAATGAAGTACTGCAGCAGCAAACTTAGGTTCATTGCATGTTGGAGAAAAATATTTCAGAATTGCATCGTCACCTTCTTAACGCTTATGAAAGCATATTTAAACTTTGAATAATGATTTTTTTACAGCTATATTTTCTAGTATTGTATTTTGGGCCAGTTTGTAGTTTAACTCCACCAATATCTGCATTTCTAACAATGATAAATGATGGTCTCTTCATTTTACTGTGTATTACGGCTATGGGTTTTATTGCAGTTTCACTTTCAATTATTTTACCATGGAACTAACAGTAGCATTCCTAATAAGTTAGATGAGTACACTTATGATAAATACTTCAGCTGGTGTGGTTTGCATTTCATATTAATTCAGTTAAGTCTTTCTGGGTTTCAGTTCTTCCACCATTTTGACAAACATGTACCAAACCCTGTAGATCCATTTTTTCTGTTTTCATCTTTTTTCATTATAAAGTACTAATTTCATAATCTTACTTTTGTCTACATTGCTCCATCACATTCTTAACTCTGTTACAACTCTAGTGAAATCTAGAATATTATAAAACTACCCATATTATTTCAAAAGTAGCAATGACGTAGTAATCACTAAATCAAATTCACATATGCTCTAATTACAGTGATATAAAGAGCTGGAACAGCCACAGGTTTGGCTTTGTACATTTTGCAAGGATATTCAAATTTAGATTTAACTGCTTTTTTTTTTCTTTTTTCCAGCTACTCAGTTTTAGACTATAGAAATCTATTTGCTTATACTTTATTTTCCTGATGAAACAAATAACTCGCTTTCTAATTGTGCAGCTTAGTAAAGAAGTATTTTATTTGAAAATAATCTAACTTTAAAATAAATGGATAAAGAATCAGAGTTTGTTCTGTTAGAAATAATCCAGCTATTTTTGGAAAAGATGTAGATACCCTAATGAGAGACAATCGTAACTTGTGTGATATTATGAGATGGTGGCTTGGCAACAGCATTCCTTGATACTACTTGGCAGATGACATCTGAGTCATTCTTTGGGGCATAGAAATTGGTTCATCATTTGGTCTCCTCTAGAAAGGTGATTGTCACTCATTTCTCAAGTATCTTTTGCCAGCCATGCTCAGGAAGGCGACTTCATTCTTCCTGGCAAACACTGGACATATATTTGTCAAAAGTTCGGTCAAAAGTTCAGCTCTAGGATTTTAAACAAGTGAATGGGGCAACATATACTAACTCCATATGCTTTTTACCATCTTAATAAGCATATGGGGAATCAACAAGTGGGGAAAAAAATATGTTGATGGATTTCAATCATGGTCTCAATCCTTTTCCTGGTAAAAGAGGAAGCATATGCAAATGCCCAGGCTGAAAATTTACATTTGGCTTACACACACATTAAGTTCTATTATTATTGGCAAGATCCAGAGCAGTTTTGTAAAGGTAAAAAGAATAATCCAGTCTAATAATGCTGAAGCACAGCCAGGCAAAGACAGAAAGTACTTTTGCAAGCTTAGTTTATGCTCACCCAAGGCATTTTTCTAGTTCGTTCTTTAATTTATATTTTTAATTGATGCCAACTGATGTGGATTCACTGAGTTATTTTCTCACCCCAAAATCATCTTATGAAAGATCATGTTCTCACTGTTTTCTTACGGAAGAAACCGCCTTTTTGTGGGAAATATACTTCACTTTTTAATGGAAGATCATTATTTGGTTTATCAAAGTGGAAAACACTGGAGTTCAATGTTGTTTTGGGCAGTATGTTAAAAGTCTTGTAAGTGCTGGGTTTGGCAATAGCAAAGAGTTCAGTCAGTTGAAATAACTGGGAAAAAACCCAAAATGTTACTTATCTTCACCCTGTTCACCACTTTACAGCTGGAAATAGGTAAAACATCCTTCTTGTCAGTTATATCACATCTTAGTCAGCTATGGTTATTCCTGGTTCTGATGGCAGAAAGAGAAGGAATAGGAAAAATATTTATTTAGTTGATTCGAGAAGCTGAATGCATGCTGTATAGAAAAAAAAACTTAAATTGCAGGTTTTGTCCTTTAACTCTTCCAACAGGTGCAGAGGTACAACTGTCTATACAAAATGCTTTGACCTTAATGCTTGTGTACTGTGTTTTATTAAAAGGCAAAACAGGTCACCCTTTTTTTTAGTACCGACTGATATTTATTTCATCAGATTCCATACATTTCAAAGCCCTGTATTCAGACCTTCATATGGCATGAATAAAACCATTCCAGATATTAGCGGGCCATGCAGGTCACTAGTACAAATCTGACTATACAGTATGCACATACTGATTTGATGCTTGAATAAATTTTGCAGGTTTCTTTCCCTATTAATGCTCTGTAATAGTCCATACTTCACACTCCTCTCTTAAGTGACTTGTGCTCTATCTCAAGTGTGTTTGGATGCAATAGTCTTTCATCAGGTCTGAATAGAGGGATTTCACTTTGTGTGTCTATCCTAGCACGTGCTTATGTTTACTTCAGTGTACTGAGCAGTTTTGATCATATTTGGGGCCTTTTTTGGATTAAATGGAAGAAATAGAGTTTGCATGAAATTAAGCCCCATAAGCATTAACATTTAAAGCTAACAATAATGTAAAGTACAAATACAGTTTTACAACAATATAGAGCATTCATCTTGAATAAGTCTACTTACTTTTTTGCATGACGTCATATTTAAAAGCTAAATTTCAGTAGCAACGTTTTTTGGTGACAATTCAATATTTTGTTCTTTTTGTGGGTGTTCTGTTTGTTTGCAGTCAGATGAGTGAGCCTCATAGCGGTTTGACGCTCAAATGTGCCAAGTGTGGAGTAGTTTCAACAACAGCTTTGTCAGCCACCACCGCCAGTAATGCCATGTTAGTCCTGATCATTTACATCTTCTTGTTACAAATCTTATACAGTGCATGTGAGACAATAGTTTGATGATGACAACTGTGTTTGCTAACACTGTATAAAGTGCTAAGCACATTTAAATACTTAAAAAAAAATTGCAAATGTGTTTATTAACTGAATACAGGATATTCTTTAGAACATAAAGTACAACTGTTACATTCTTGTCTATGATTTTCAAGTTAAATTGATAAAGTGACATCTTTAAATATTTTTTATTTTAATAGTGACCTTTTAATATTTTTTTTACAATATTACAATGCTGCTTTTCTCTCTTTTTTCAATAGGGCATCCCTTTGGAGCTCCTGTGTGGTGTTGCCACTTCTAGCACTGACTTGGATGTCTGCAGTTCTGGCCATGACAGACAAAAGATCAATATTATTTCAGATACTTTTTGCAGTATTTGATTCATTACAAGGCTTTGTTATTGTCATGGTCCATTGTATTCTCCGAAGGGAGGTGAGGAATGGCTTCCCGGTTTTCCAAAGGGCTGTGCTCCTGTTAATCTCTCAACTGCTCTTTATTGTCATATACAGCTTGCTCTGCAGAAATATATTTCATGGAAAGAGAAAAACAATTTATGGTGAGATGTATAGGAACAAGTGAAAGAGGAAAAGAGAAAAAGTGAAAGAGAGGGGGAAGATCAGTTAATTCCAAGTGCAAAATATCACTATAAAACTTTACCAACTTAATTCAAAGCGTCTTTTAATCAATCCCAAGTACAGTTTATTTCTAAGTGTTACTCTTTCCCAGTGAGTATAGGAAAATGCAAACATGAATGCCCTTCTGAAGACCAAAAGCTATAGATTTTTACACTCTCTAAAACAGATTCACACACAACATTTTTTCAGCTTATACTGTCCCTGAAAGAGGACACAAGGAAATGATGTGTTATGGTGGTGAAGATCGACCGTTTCAGATGTACAAACTCAGGTACATACTAAAGTTATGGGGACAGCGAGGATGAAGACAGATGAGTGCTGTGAGAACAGCGAGGACAAGCAGTACCCTGGCCTGCCCTTCACAGCTCAGTGCCACCTGCCACAGGATTCATCACCACTGAAATCTGATGGCAAAGCTCCTACACAAGTGCTCTTTAATCTGGCTCTGGTGACAGCTTCTCTAACCTGCCTAACCTGCTAACTAACCCCACATTTTACTGAGATGGGTTTGAGAGCAGTAGCGTAACAGCTTTGTCGGTAGATCTGTGGTAATAGGGCCCTCCATCAAAAATGAGCAGGTGGAGCTGGACTGGAGAGTAGTTCCTGGTCCACAGGCATACCTATGTGCTAGGCATTTATTAACTTCAGGGTATTTACCACACCAGTAAACCAAATTACACTGTCGAGCATATTACCCTGGGATGAACAAGAATTATTTGAAAGCACTTCAAGACTAAAAAAAACCCAAGGAAGATGTTTCAAGAAAGGTTTACTGTCAATTCTGAGTGAAGGATCTCACACAGGGGTTTCCCTTTCCACTACTGACACCCTTTAAACACTGAAATTCAGTGTATTAATGAAAAATACTTATGAGTGACATAATTTATTCAATTCTTTCAGTATTGTACCACTTTGCATGAGATTTATTATCACTATCCTTCACAGTGTGCATATGTGATTATCTTATCAAATGATGAAGTTTTCAATTTTTAAAGAAAAAATCAGTATCTTACAGAAATTAGCACCTTACATTGTGCTGATTCCTTCTCACTTTAATCACACTGTTAGAGGCTATGAACTTTTGTATTTCTTGGTTTATCAACTCTCATATTGGAAGAGGCTTACCTCATTTAATACCTTTTCTTTTTTTTTTCCTTTGACTTTTCCTTTTGTTCAGGATAAAAATATGTGCAGAATGAGAGCTAATACTCAAGAAAAATCCATTTTATGTAGAACTGTCCTGCAAGCCCCTTATTTTCTTCAGCAATTTCTTTCCCAATATGATTTACATCTGTGAAAGAGGGTAGTCTCATCTGTAAATCTGAAAGCCATCATTTCACATACTCTTTTAGTATAATGGTAAGACACTGCATCTATTTTCAGTAGGAAGAGTAGTGGTTTCATACTGGTTCTCTTGTCTGTGAAATTTTTGTATCTATTGGGATATATTAATTAGCCTAGAAAGGGCATACCACCTTCCACTTACTGTCCTAGGGAATCATTTTTATTTTAAAAGATATACCTTTTGCTCGAGGTTGCGTGTGAAACATTCAAAACCAAAGCAGTATGAACAGCATTATCTTTCACAGAGTCATAGAATATTGTCAGTAGGAAGAAACCCATAAGGATCATTGAGCCCAACTCCCTGCTCCCCACAAAACTACCTAAAACTAAACCAAATGACTAAGTCTTGTCCAGACACTCCTCAAACTCTGGCCATGGCTTGGAGCCATGACTAAGTATGTTCCAGTGACCGACCGCCCTCAGGGCGAAGAACCTTTTTCTAATGTCCACTATGAATTCCCCTATTTATTTCATTTCCTCGTGTTCTAATTCTATTTCCTTGTGTCCTAAATCCATTTTCTTGTGTCTTTTGTAAGGATCCAGAGAGGCTGAAACATATACCTGGCTATCAGTCATTGATTTTGTCAAAAAAAGACCAAAATCTATGAGAAATTCTTAACATTACTTAGCATAACACTGTATAAAATAAAATTAAAAAAAAAAAGCATGCATCAGTGCAGTAATGCAGAAGCTTATTTGGAAAAATATTTATTTTGGCTGTTGGTGACAGATGAAAATCAACAGACATCTTCCAACAATGCCCTAAGCCTTTAAATTAAAGACAGGTTTCCTATTCTAATGACTGCTCTTTGCTGCTAATGCTTCATTCCCACAGAATGCTTCAATAATGCTGAACATCTCATAGAAAAATTCTTGTCTGACCATACTAGCCAGTAGGACTGTGGTAATTGAGGTGGAATTAGTCTTTTCTATATGTAAACACAATTTTCAAATTCGTAGGATACCTTAACTGGCACCACTTTTAGCTCACTGTTTCTAATGTAAGCAATATGCAAAAATATCAGATTATGAATATGTTTATACAGGAATTTAGAATCTTAACTGTTTATGTGTAGGAAATCAGCTATTTATGGTTTATTTTATTCACTACTTTTTTAGCAAATCACAGATATATATATATCTATAAATATAGAGATATATAGATATATACATATCATCTAACTGCAAAGAATCATTACTCTGTTTAACAACTAACAGAAGTTGTTCCAGCAAGTCAGTCTTAGCAGTTACACATCCCAGTTCTAACATGGAAATTCTAGAAGAAAGGCATTTTATAACGCATCTAAATAATCTATTTACGTGGTATTTTAAAAAATGACCTCATGAGAAACTTCCCAGTGAGGCCCAAAACCACCAAGGCTTGATAAGGTTCTCCCTTATCAAAATGGAGGAGGTGTTTCTTCTTCAGTCATGACAACTTAGGCAGAATTAAATGTACAGAGACAACTTATTCACTAATCAGTAGATTATCTCTAGCCAAAATGATGATAGTGGTGTTGGTGGAAGACAAAGAAGCCTAGGCATATTGCTGACTGAACTCTATTTGACAGAACACATTTAATCTTCATTAGTCCTCCAGACCTAAATTGCAAACTGTTCAAAACACTTGAGGAATTAATTAAGGCAATATTTTTCATATGGGAAAAGAAAATTCATAGAAATTTCTTCAAGAAGCACAAAGAAGTAAATGTTGATGCACTTAATTTTAATTTCAAAAATGTGTATGGTCTGCACTTATTTAGTTCAGTTTGCAGCAGCAAAGTCACAGCTGTCTACTACACAAAAAGAGATGTAAGTCCAGTGAGTTATGTTTCGCTCTGGCTCTAGAGTCTGGCTTTCCAGCTCCAGAGACCCTCAGGTGAGTACAGGCCAAGAGAGTGGCCATCATGCAGAGTGGGCAATGCCATCTTTTCACTGCACATGGTACCTCCCAGCTGAAAGAATGGTCTGGTGCTTGTGGTTGTCTGCAAAAGCATTTAGCTCTGCCAGTGCCTGTCAAGGAAATTCTGCCAACGTATTTGTCACTCTTGACGACAGCTACAAAGCTATCTCAGTTATAGCCTATAAGATTGATCTAATATTTATAGCATGCCAGCACAGGAAAAACAATAATTCTGACTATCAGGAGGAAAAAAATTTGGGGAGGAATACATCACCATAAAATCCAAACAAAGAGGACAGCCCTGTTTTACTATGCCTTTACTGACATTACACACAAAAAGACACTGACTTCTACAATTGTGTATAAAAGCCCCTTTTTTTCCTCTTAGTTATATTGATATAAACAATGGAAACATTTGTCACTTTCTCTAAAACACTGTATTGAAGACCTTGTGTGATAGGGGCTGCATTAGGAAGGCAGGGATTTTTACCAACTAAGATGTACAACTGGAAGAGAACTAAGTTACGTGTCATCTATTTCTGTCCACCATCAATTCAGTGTCTTTTGGAAAGACATTACATCTTGCTATATTTCTATTTCCTAACTCCTAAAATAAATATAATGTACTTTTCTAAGCATAAGACTTTTTGGAAATTTTGGAAGAACAATACAAAGTAGTTAGATATTGCTTTGTGTTGCCTTCTTAGCCCAGAGAGCCTAGAGTTGTTCTCTTTTTCCCTCACCTTGCTGTTTAAACACCTAATTGGGCATTGGAAGATGGTGATGAATGTGTCACAGAACAGAGAATGATACAAGGGGTTAGCACTGAAGCTTATCTATCTCAACAAAAAAGTTTGCCTGATCTGCTTGAACACAAGATGCTTTAAAGCTGATCTGAATCACACTTAGTAACTTATGTTAATGCTGGTGATGGGAGGAACCCACACGTATTTTTTTCTTTAGCTGTGTAGAGAGCATTTGGATTAAATTCATCGTTGGCGTCTAGAGCCCACATTTCAGAATTGCAGGAGAAAAATATAAAGTACATGAGTAGGGCAAGGGTAAGTTATAAAAGCTTGGAGCTGGTTGCTGTTGCTAAGGAAACTACTTCTCTGGTATCTGCACGTTCATCACATCTGTCTCTCCTTCTCTGCCTGACTCTAAGAAAATCTTGTAACTTGATGTTAAAAGGCAAGGGGAAAAAACAAGATTATGTTTCAAAGTAAAATGTAAAGACAGCACAGTCGACATACTCAAACAACAATTTTGAACGACCAGTTTAGAAGAGTAAGCTGGTATTTAGAAAGTTCAACCATTTTGAATCTGACTTGGGTGAGGACATCTAGAAATTGCAACATATGTCGGTATCATGGATAATGCTAAATTTGACATTCTGTTAACATGTTCAAATCATATGCTGCTTGCACCTCAGAAGCATTGTAAGAAATATGCACATTTAAGAGGATCCTAAGATCAAGATTCACAGTTTTAATGTAGAAGGCACTGAAAGTATGACATGAGATTCTTGCAGTCTCTGGAGCTATTAGAACTGGGGAACCTCCATGAACACACAGTCCCAAAAATGAGGAGGCCCACTGCACAGAGTGCAGTGAGATAAACAGTATGTTCTGAAGTGACAATGCTTTGGGGTCAATCATCATATGCCTTGAGATGAGATTCAGCACAGCTGGGGATGCTTTGAAGGAGGCATTTTTTATTATATTTTTTGTCAAATTACTGTGCCAGTGCTTATCCAAGAGTATAAAACTCTGAAGTGTGACCTAACTTCAGCATTGATAAAGTGAGAGAAGACTTGGATTAAATTTGCAGCAACTGGGAGATGCCAAATTAAATTAACATCAAACACATGGAAAATCAAAGCAAGTGTAGTGCCTAAAATCAGAATATGAGTCTTGATATAGCACACTTTCAATTACAACATGTGGTCTCTCTGGTTTGAAATCAACCCAAACCTTCCCACCTTGCTTCATTCTTCTTTCTGCCCTATATTTGGCTCCCTCCACCTGCAACAGTCACCTATCAAGACTGCAGAGCACTCCTATTCATTTAAGGGTTGAGCCTTTTAAAAAAATGCTTTCCAATCACAAAAATATTTTTTTATTTCATTTTCACTTTTGTGATAGCTTCTAAACTACTCTCAATAGAATATGATATGTTTAAAGGGGACAGCTTCTCACCAGCAACAATTAATGAACTATCCTCCTCTGCTGTTCACAGAACGTCCACGAGTAAAGACAATTTTCTCTCTTTTAATTATTCTGAATAAGACATCAATTAATTTTTACAGATAATAAATGGAATGTAATTTTTATAAGCATTTTGTTCACAGAACTTTTATATTCAAACAAGAAATTGCTTGAATTTTTTTTTAATTTTTTGAAATCTTGCAATCAGGTATATGATTATATATTTAATATAGAGACTTGCATTTCTGGAACTAAAATTCACATTATAAAACATTATATTCCTAAAGTTGCCTTGCCATACTTATTGTTGTATGTGTGAGAAAGCAGTAAAATATGCTTGAATTCTGCTGTCAACAAACAGGAACTGCATTTTCCTTTTGAATGTGCCTCTCTGTTGAAACACGTTTCTAACAGAAGTGCTGAATAATAGTATTTCTTTAAACATAGACTCTGTCCAAAATCAAAGTAAAAATAGCATTTCCTATGAAAAATGATTCCTCAAATATACTGTGTTTTAGGGACAAGTCTTTGAATTTACTTTATGGATCATATTAATAAACATTATTAATGTTAATCAGTAATTTCTGATAACTTCCTTTTGTACTTTAAGAAATCTGTCTATATGAAAACAGTCCACTTTTCTTCTTGTGCTCACATTGAAGATATTTCTCTCATCTGAAGAGTTTTACTCCTAGAAGAGCTGTGCTAGATTCCCTGTACGTGGAGTTAAAGATTGTTATTGGAATCAGTAATATCTTTCAAATAGACTTATTCTTTAAAGTACAGTTGGGAGATTACAATAACTGTTAAGAACTGATTACAATAACTGTCTGATTACAATAACTGTTAAGAACTGTCTTTCAAGCATCATACATTTATCAAGAAGAAGATACTCTTTATCTTGCAATGGCTAGCAGTGTATCTATTAATCCTTTTATCAGACCTGTACCAAAGTGAATGAGAAGACAAAGCCAAATACTATCACCAAGACAGATTTGGCTTAAATACCATATAATCACTGTCTAGTAGCTAATTCTGGCAATACATAAATCTCATTCTGTGGTCTTGATGTGACAGACTGACAGAATTTGTAGCAGCCACAAAGTATAACAAATGTATGAAATGGCAGAAATAGGCATTTATGTTTATTGCCTCTGATTTATTAAGTGGGCTAAAGAAAAGTCATGCATTGTGTTCGATATGGTTTTATTTAATCTCTAATAGGAGTATATGATGTTACACAAGAATCAGTATAAGGTATTTTTTCCACAGGTTCAAGATGCATTCAGATGTCGGCTAAGAAATTGCCAGGATCCAATCAATGCAGATTCTTCAAGTTCTTTTCCTAATGGACATGCTCAAATCATGGTTAGCTTTTATTTTCTTCTTTGACAATGAATTTGTGTTCCTAAAAAAAAGAAAAAAATTATTGTATTGTATGTGGCAAGTTTGCATAGCTGAAATATTAACACCTAAGCAAAAGACTGTTTAGATCATTATCTGCTTGCTTAAATATCTTAGCTAGTTTTAAATTATTGGTGTGATTATTTAGTGGAGCACAGGGAATTAGTATCTTCCACCAGTGCTCTTTAGGACAAAAAATTCCTACATAAGAGAATAAAAAATAATTTAATAATATATTGTGACTTTTTCTAGTGTTGGTGTAAAGAGTACTGATGTATTTCCCTTCACGAGGCCTTGAAAAATGTTCTCAAACAAGACAAGGAGAAAGTGCTAGACATTCTACAGGGGGAGTCTATTTAGTGTGTTAAATAAGAGATCGTGAATTTTGATAATATTGTTAGGTAGTATATTAAGACAACATATTGGTCTCTTCACTTTGGACAACAGTTTGTCATTGAGTATAATGGGGACAGAATCAGGCCCTAAAGACATGCAAGGCTCAGCAAAAATGCAAGATACAGAAAGAAGATGCCCTTCAAAATGATGACTCCAAAAAAGAATTTAATGTTTGGACTTTACAAACAAGAAAGAGATCACTTTTACTGAACATTTAGCATCGAATAAACTTCTTGTGAAAATAAAAATAAAAAGTAACTAAATTCTCTGACAGAATAAATAGTTTTGTTTAACTAGGAAAATTGTACTTTGATTTCCAACTGTTAAAATTCTTTCTTAGTTCTCACAATTTTTGCACAATGAAATAAATAATAGTTGTTTTCAGGGAGTACAAAAATTTTATATGACTATATAAGTAGCAAGAAGTGACAGAATGTTTTATAACAAATAAGCACTCCATAACAAATTAATTAAGCTTCAAACAGGATGGACTATTTGGATTACACTTATTCACAGTAATTTGTATTGCAGGCTATTTTTCATACTTCTTTTCATAACATTACTATGAAAAGCTTCCTTAAAGAAGATCCTTTGATGAGATGTAGAAGTTATTCTTCCATATACATTAAAAACTATACACTGTATCATTTTACTAAAATTATATACTCTACTTCCACCTATTTTATTTTATTTTTTCTGGTCAGGCAGCATACTTTGACAACCACCCAGTTATACTTTAGGAAACTTTGTAAAGCTCTGCTGTTGTAAAACAATACACTTCACCTTCTCAGCAACAAGAAACCACTTTTAAGAGACTGTGACCCTGTAAGTAGGACATTTTGGAAGCACTAGTTGGCAAAAGGTATTGTGGTTTATTTTCGAATTAATAATGGCTGTTCTGTTTCACTGTTTCTTGTTACAGACTGATTTTGAGAAGGATGTGGACATTGCTTGTCGGTCAGGTAAGAACACTGAGAGAGTATTTAGCCAACAAAAAGTAGTCTTGTACAAGTTCCTTGTGAAGTGAAAACCAGAAATATATTCGTGTTTAGCTGTTTATAGGATATTTATAAATTTAAACAAAAGAAAATGCGAAAAATTATGTCACGGTATGAATACATTTATTTAATTTTCTTACTAAGGCCTTTAACTAGAATTCAGCAGTTGGAAAGTAGTCAAAGGTGTGACTGTCTATTAGAAAGCAAATAGCTGTGGAAAGAAGACAATTCTTAACACATTAAACTTTCCTTCCGCAGTAGAAGAAAACATGAAAACATAATTTTGCTTTAACAAAAAAAAAAGTGTATCTTGACAGCTGTGTATATGAAGGATGCATCAATTTGCATTGATTTTAAAGAGGGTATGTTTTTTAGGACTCAAACCGAAATCAACAATAGTTTAAGGAAATTAAGTTTCATTCCACTTTACTGAGAAAAGTTGCAGTTTTTTTAAAGATATTTCAGTAGTGTGATCTTTAATCAGTCAGCTATGTTTGTTTCCATATATTAAAGATAATGCATTTTCAGCCATTTATTTGCCAACCTTTTTTAAATAAAGTGCAGTGTAAAATAAATGACCATTTAAACTCTACAGAATTTTTTTAATCTAGGAGATATTTCCAAAGGACAGTTTTTCCTAGGGAAACAGTCTTGCCTAAATACCCTCAGTTTTCAGTAAAGGGAAAGAGAGTGTGTGTCCTCTCCACAAGGTGAGTCAGAGCAGAAGCCTGATTTAGCTGTTCTGCATCATCCACCTGAAGGACACTCTCTCTTCACTGGCTATATGAGGAGTCAAGAAATCTGATTTCATCAAGGTGAAGTTTGAGTTTCCAGTCACCCACCTTTAAAAACCTGCCGATTGAGTTTCTTGCAATATAGACTTAGTTCTTCCCTACAGATCAATTTTAATACGCACATGTATTTTGAAGGAATCAGGATAGTACACTGTAACACAAATTCATGTGTGTCACCATGCAATGCAGACAAAAATCCAGCACTGATCCATGTAGTTCCCACTTCTTACTTTTGATAACACAGCTCTGCAGTAGCAAGGGCCTTGTCAGAGGCATCCTAAAGGAGATTGACTTTGACTGCAATTATGAACAGGCTTTACTAGATAAGCATTTGAACTCACTTTCTGATAATGAAAAATTTAAGGATAGATCACTGAAATGTCTGAACAAGTGTCACTGCAAACAATGAAGCAGCCACTGAATTCAGGTATTTGTGCACTGTTGTTTAGAAGCAAATTATTATTTTCGTAATGGAAAAATGACAGTTAGTTTAGTGTGAGGAAGGAGAGTCAGATGTCTTATGAGCTGCTTGCTATGGAAAAAGGCAGTGAACTGACAGGCAGGTACTGGGGGATCTGGGTCATCAGAGCCCTTGGGCAACCAGAAGGGATGCAAATGTAATACCTGAGATACTTTGAGTTGTCTTTCTGTCTCAGCCCATGAGGTGGGTTTTGTTGCATAAAATAGCACTGGTGTGAATTAAAATATTTTCAAGCAGGACCAGAAAATCCCTGCAGCCAGCTGGAACAAGCCCAGTAATTGGTTACTTTAATTTTTTTCTTTCTATCCTTTTTCTTTCATTACAGATGTTGAATTATAGACTTACATTTATTTTTTTTAAGATGAATAATTGTGATTGAATAGATGCTTTGCTTTTGAAGCCATTCTTCAGTGCTTCTGGAAATTTTGAATTTTATGACAGGATTATTAACTTCTTAATGTGGAACTCACCCCAGCAAAAATTGCTCGATGTTGCTACAAGTTTGACCAGGAAGATCTAGGCCTAGAATAAAAGTGGATTATGACTCTTCTATAAGACATGTTTATGTTCTTTATAACCCTTCCAGATGCAGCAAAATATTCTTTCTGGTACCAATGCAATTTCTTCCCAATGTGGTAATTCTTTTGTCACTTTTATTTATAACATAATTTAACAGAGAAGAGTTTCAAAAAGTCTGTGAAAACGAGTATTTAGGAGTTTAGTAACACATGCTCATAGTTATAATCTTATGGTAGGTCATTACAATGGATTGATGAAATGATTCTGCCTTACAATCTGTTTGACATTTTCCGGGAGGTTATGTGGAGCTAATAACGGCAGTACAGATGTCATAGTGTATTTTTTTGGGAAACCCTTAATGAGTTCCACATGGCAGGCTTTTGCTTAAGCTGTAAGTCACCTAAAATCTATGTTAAATCAGTAGGAATAAATGAAGAAGTGTTTTTAATTTATATAAATGACTGAAGCTAGTCAGAGATCAGTGTCAATTATACACAGTAGATTAAGAGAAAAAAAACCCCAAAACCACAGAAGATCTGTTCCAAAACCAATATTTATAAAATGAAAGTTAGTAAGTGGAAAGAAAAATATTTTAGAAGACGCACTGGTAAGGGAAGCACTGCTAAATAAAGCCACAAGAAAAAAGAGTGTTAGGTTGACGTGGTTTCATGCTGTAAGAATCCTCTTCTCTGACCCACAGTTCTGCATAAAGACATTGGACCTTGCAGAGCAGCCACTATAACAGGAACGCTTTCTAGAATTTCACTAAATGATGAAGAGGAGGAAAAGGGACCAAACCCTGAAGGAATGAGTTATTCAACCTTGCCTGGAAACATCATCTCCAAAGTCATCATCCAGCAACCAACAGGTCTCCACATGCCTATGAGTATGAGCGAACTGGCCAATCAGTGCTTGAAAAAAGACAACAGTGAGCTGCGGAGGACTGTGTATTTATGCACTGATGATAATTTGAGAGGTGCAGATATGGACATAGTCCATCCTCAAGAACGGATGATAGAAAGTGACTACATAGTCATGCCCCGGGGCTCAGTAAATACCCAGCCATCACTGAAAGATGAAAGCAAAATGAATATAGGCATGGATACCTTGCCTCATGAAAGGCTTTTGCACTACAAAGTTAATCCAGAGTTCAACATGAATCCCTCTGTAATGGACCAATTTAATATCAATTTAGACCAGCATCTTCCCACCCAAGAACATATGCAGAATTTGCCATTTGAGCCCCGCACAGCAGTGAAGAATTTCATTGCCTCAGAGCTGGATGACAATGCAGGATTATCAAGAAGTGAAACTGGATCCACAATATCAATGAGCTCTTTAGAGGTCAGTGGTGCATAAACAAATTGCATGCTCTGTTGTTCTAATTTTATGATAAGACAATAAATTGTGTCTTGTGTCTAAGGGGTGAAGCTAATGTTTTAATTCAGTATAAATTATTGTTTGGGATCATACACTGCTGTTCATATTTCTCTTATTATCAGAAGTGTTTATACCTAGAAAACAAGACTAAAGTTTCAGAGCCAGTCTGTATGAAACAATATAGTTCTGGAGATTTAACATTCCACACGACTGCCGAGGATTTCGTGACCTACCAGGTAAAGTCCGCTGGAAACTTCTGTGTTGCTATGAGAAGAAAAGCTATTCCTGCAAGATACAAGTGCTAATCATTGGCCCTACCTGCAAGCACATGCAGTTGAAAATATTTGCCATTTTATTGCTGACAATCATATCTATCTCAGATATGATAGGTCTGATTCTGCTCTCATTGGTATAAATCTTGGATTCTTCCATCCAGTAGTTCACCATTTACTGATTTAGTTTTGTTTGCATGTGCATGCAGGCATTGGTACAACTGATGTGTGCAGTAGGTATAGGTGGGCTTCATGTGGAGTATCGCAGATTTCAGTCAGATTGCAAAAGTGAACTGAAAAGCCTTTAAAAGGCTTTCAGTTATTACTACAATCTGCCTTAGGATTTAAGCATTTTCAAAGTGAAAACTATTTAAATAGTTTCTTAAGACCTAAGTGTCAAATACTGCCATTCTTATTAAGCATTTACCTATGAAAGCCAGGAGTGAATTTCATACTTGGGCCTTCTTAAGAACTGGGAGTACATTTACCAGCATGTCAAATGTTGTGAAACATGGCATTTTGTGGGACAGAGAAAGACAAATAAGAAAAACATGGTACTCACTCATTCTCTGAAAGAAGTTACACATGGAAAAAAATTCTACTGTATGTGCAAACTTGAAGCCATTAGCTATTACTCTACAATGTTTGGACCCGTCTGTGTAGGGAAACAGAGACTTGGCCTGATTTTTCATTTTTTAGATGCAACTGTAGCTGATACTTCATAAATGGTGGATACTTACGGATATTTCTTTTAAAATGGAGTTGAAGTTTTATGTAGATGAAGTTTTGTGAAGAGTTTGGGCAGAAGATCAGAATTTAGTTTCTTTTCAAGAGATATCTGTACAGGCTTTGAAAGCAAAATATTTTCCGTGCTGCTTATATTGTGTGTGTACTAACATAAGTTTTTACAAGACTTGATTTAACTTAAAAATGAATAGAAAATGAAGTGTGGGGATCTGCAATGAATCAAAAATTATCCATGTTTTGGTTTTTGTTAAAGTGAAAATGTATAATCTTGAACAAATTTTCAAAGCTATTTCTAAAAGGTAGTCTAAGTGCTTGCCTGTTCAGTGCCGAGATAGACAGGCTCTTTCAAAGCAAGTCGGCATTGTTAAAGAAATTACTGCCCTCAGTTCAAGTATATTAGTTAATAGATCTTAGATGGTGCACAGGAGTTCTCAAATTTAATTCAACCCCAGAAGCAGAATATCTAAGGTCACCTTCCAGCAGTATCCTCTCCCACCTATCTACAATAATGTCTTTCAGATCATTTTTGTCAGACAGAGAGCCTTAAATCCAGTCCCATTAAGATTAGATATACAGATGAGATATGTGAGGAAGATTCACAATTCTTTGAGAAGATGGACATATATGCCACCACACCATCCACTCTAAATTAATTTCTGGTGATGCCTCTTTCCCTCCATTGGTGACGAATTTAATCTAGGACACCTGCAAAAAAAAAAAAAACAGATCTTAGTTAAGTTGTAAAAAGCGTGACAATAGTTGCTTCATCATACACAAAATTATAGTTCCTGATGCCACTTTGGAATATAGGCCTGAAAATCTACGAGTATAATGTACTGCTCCTTTAGAGTTATTTTTTAAACTGTATTTGTATCATATTTTAAGTTTACCTCTAACATGGGATGTAGACACAGAATCTCAGTCACCATTCTGTATATCATTTTTATGCTCAGAAGAGACTACTAAGTATGTAGTAGAAAATGTAGTAAAATATAATAAGATAGTAAATATTTAGTCTCTTCTAACTTGGGAAACATATTAGGTTTAGCAGGCTGTATTTTGGTCCAGAAAGCCAGTTATGTTTGTAAGCCTCATCAAACCCAGCATAATGGCAAGTATTAGGAAAAAACCACAGGTATTAGGGCAGGTCAGAAATGAAAGGAACTGTTTCGGCTTTTGTGTCTGCCTTTGTGCTTCTCAACATTACTTGATGAGGACGTGCTGCATTGAATTGATGATAAGGATGTGCTGCACTGAATTGAAGATAGGAACATGAAAGAAAATTGTATATAGAATAAAATCAGAGTCTCGGGCAGATCCTGATAAGCAGATCCAGCCAGATAAAGAATGTGATTGTGTTTTTACATATTCAGTGTGTAAGAAGCAAGGGTTGAGGTAAAGCCCAAAATGTTGTTGTCTGGAACTGACCAGCTGGATTAACTTTTTTTGCTGCCTGAAACAAAGTAAAAAAGGGAGGGCAGGGGATTTGTTTTTTAGAAGATTGCAAGACTTTTCAAAAGACAGGGCTTTGTCAGATATTATAGAGCAGCAAAACCTGCAGCAGGACATTCAAGACCACCCTGCCCACCTTTCTCTTGACAGAACATGACTAGACCAGCTCTAAAGGAGAAAATCCTGAGAAGTAGAAAGCTTCCCCCTCCTATCAGCTTATAGTTGGAACACAGCTACAGTATCAGCAAAAAAATGTATATCCTGACTTCTAACTCTGAAGGGAAGATCCACCACCCCTACCATTATATATCTAAATGTAGGCATTCCTCTTCTGAAATGGAAAGAGAGCTCTTCACACTTGGCTCTCCTTTAGAGTTAATTGAGACAAATAGCCATTTTTAGGTCACTTTTAGACATCCGCTCCAGGATAAAGTAAATGACATGCCTCAGTGCAGGTGTCTCTTTTCAGATTCCATAGAGGAAGTGGGAATGAGTAGTTCAAACACGAGCATCAAAAATGTTGGTGTCATAAACTTAGTCAGATGAATCCTACTGTGTGTCACAAAGCTTCTTCTAAAACTTTCGTACATATTTTTTTTTCTGAAGGAAATGCTTAGATGTGAACAATTAAATGCTTTATTACATATGGAAGAATTTCAGTTTTCAAAAGATAGTTTGAGAATGCCATAATATTTACATACAAGTATTGCCCAGATAAGTATAAATTTATGGATGTGCAGATTCACAGCGTGCAAATTGGTGATTTTTATTTTATTTGGTATGCACCCAACAGTACTTATGTGATTATAGGCACAGGCAGGCATATTAGCACATCACGGAGTTTCTGAAGAGGACTAATCAAACATCTGGTTAATCTCCTGCACATCTATTATATGCATGGATTAAAACTGGCTTTGCTACCTTGGCATCAAAGTGGCTTGGAGTATGCTCCTTCAGTTCAAAGTGTTTTGATTTTAATGAAGAAAACACTCAATACAATGTTTTGGAATGGTTTTTGTTTTGAAAATGTACTCTGAGTGGTGTGCTCATTAAAATGAAATTACTTTGAAGTGAAGTATTGCATTCTCAGACACTGAGATGCAGAGAAAAGTTAGGAGGTTTAAAGGTAGAGGAAGAAGCTTATCTGGGAAACATATCTCCAGGATAAGTAATTCATCTCTTTTTATTGGGCAAAAAGAAATGGATGAAGAAGTAGATACCTGTGAAGAGACTTTCATTGTTACCTTTGTGGAAGAAGAATGAATGGTTCTTTCCAGGGAACTATGGTTAGTGTAGTGTGAGCAGAAATGGAAAAGAGCTGAAAGAAGACAAAGACTATAAACGATTTTAAGATGAAGAACATGCAAAGACAGGCAATAGAAATATTTATTAAAGGGAAAAAATGTCATCTGCTTTATAAGAACAGAAAGGAAAGGACTTCATAAATTATTTGCCATGTAATGGACTGGAATTCTCTTTCCAGTCTCATATCTTCTTTATTTTTCTGTCTCAGTTTCTGCTGTGAGATATTTATGTGTACTAAGTTGACTGTGTGACCAAAATAATCCTTCTGTATTCATTTATGAAGGATCTTAAAACATTCAAAGACAGTCAACTCTGTAGGTTCTTGGCCAAATCACTGACAGGGACTTAGGGAAGAAAATACTGTTACAGCTGAGAAAATAAAGGGATATGTTAGAGATAGTGAAGTGCAAATAAAAAGTATGTTAGAGATAGTGAAGTGCAAATAAAAAGTAAAGAGATGTAAAGATAAAGAGAAAAAAAGACATTAAAAAAGGGGGCAAAAATATGGCAGAAATGGAGAAAAAACTTAAAGTGAAGGTATTAGGAAGAATGAGATAAAAACAGCAGGGAAGGAACAAGGTCTAAAATCATAATAATAATAAAAAAATCCCCAAACCAGGAAAGGAGAGAAAAAATGCAAAGTTAAAATAGTCAGTCTCATCAATAAAATACCAGAGCATCAGGCAGAACAAAAGCGAAATGGTGTGAAGTCATTTTGATTTATGACATGAGAAGTAAAAAAAAAAAGAGAGAACAAAATACAGAGATAAGCACCACAGGAATTTCTTCTTTATCCTGTTTCCACATTGCATTTATTTTCAGGCATTCTGTATCTCAGATTTCTATCCCTCCCATTCCTCATTTCATTCTTCAATAAGCTGTGGAGACAGCTCTTGCCAATTTTGTGACTCTCAGTGAAATGAAGTCTAGCCCTCTAAGAGCCCTCTCTTTCTTTCAGTTGAGTGAGTAGGTCTCAGAGTCCTCTGATTTCAGAAATTGATGCAGCTTATTTTCGGGTTACCATACAGAAGTGCGGGTAGAATCGGGCAGAGTTTACTGTAGTAACTGAAGATGTAAAGAACTGAAATTTTAGTTAGTATTATGAAGTTCAGCATATATTGCAGACTTTATATTATAATTGTCTATTTATCAAGTGCTACATTTTCCCCCAAAGCATTCAGAAACACAAAGCAAGTGGTCTTAGTTGATTGGGTAAATACATATGCAGGCTGCCCTATAAAAAAAAGGGAGCAGCAGGCCACAATAATTTGTCAGAATACTTTTAAAGTGAGATCTTTGAAGTTATGTTTGTGCTGTGTGTTGATGTACTAAATTTGCTAGCATGTTTTAAAGATGTAAAATTCCCACATTAAATTCACTTTTTCATGAAAATTTTCTGGCTTTATGTTAGCTCATGTTATGGACTAGCAGCCAACAATCTTCTATTCAGAAAATAAGAGTGTTTTTCAGTTATATACATACAAAAGGCATTTGAAATCAAAACCAGCTATCCACATTCCACCTTTTTATCTCTAAGGGCCAAAAAATATTTTTCTTTACTTTTGTTCTGGGAAAAAAAATCCTCCTCAGGCTAAGACCTTGTATGTCAAATCTCATCTCAGAGTGAATTACAAACTTCTGATAATAAGACTTTATATTAATGGAAGTAGGGTTATAGCCCTCACTATAATATGGTATCTCTGGTTTCAATTATGCTTTGCACAATGCAATATATCTTTAGGAGTATCTGATGTAATTAATCAGATAGTGGTGTAATGCAGAATAGAATAAGGAGAAAAACAGGCATTTGTCGTTTTACAGACATGGAAAGGGATTTTATTGGTCCTTTAGTAGGAGCAGCTCTTTCCTGGTGCCAGCGGATTAGTATGTGCTTGTGTATGGAAATTTTTCTTCGAAATTCTATTTTTGTCCCTCAGCAAAGTTGTTCTGGAATTACACAGAGAAGCTATACATGATTAGCACAAAGTAAAATTGATTTAAAATAAATTACTGCAGCAAGTCTCTTTTCACAGAGTTTTATTTTGACTCTGGCATGAAGAGTAAGGTTTTTTTCTACATAAAATGGGTTTTATCAATTAAGATTAAAGAGGCATAGAAATCAGAGATGGAAAAATTCTTGTCAGGTCATCTTTTCTATCAATGCAAGAACACTGTCTGCAATATATTTCTCTAAAACACAGTCAAACTTCACTTTGAAGACTAGAGTGGAGGGCTTCCAGTGTTTCCCTTAACAATTATTGCATAGTTACATAAACATACTTTTTTCCCAATACCAATTCTGATTCTTTTCCAGTTTTTTCCCATACCAGTTTTGTTATCAGTGTTTATATCCTTCTAAGGTTTCTGTACAAGCTTCTGTGTTTGCTTCTTCCAGATACAGTGTTAAACAAATCTGCATCACTCTTGTATCCCTTCCTCCTAAAAGTACTTTTTGCTGCCACTCTCCTCTGAAATTTCCCCAGTTTACAGGCATGATTTGGCTTTTTCCAGTGTAGAGCACCACTGCAGAACTGTCACTGGAGTTGCACAAAGAGTGCACCCTTGCTTATCACACCCTTGCCTGCTTAAATTGATCTCTTTTTTTGTAGCATTTGTAATTGTACACAGATTGCAGTTCATTGCCTACTCATACCCCTCATTTTTTTTCAGAATTATACCAGATAATGCCCTGCCACTGACTAATTGCATGGATCTTCAGTTTTTTTATACAGTCCCTTTATTACTAACCCTTGCAGTTCTCCAGCATTTGGGGCTCTTCAGCTTGGAGAGCAGATGAGTGAGGAGTGAATAGGAAATGATTATTCATATCTCCTATAATATCGAAAAGAGGAACATCAAATGAAATGTCAAAGGGATAAATGACATAATTTCCTTTGTCATGTTTTACATATTTAAATTGTGGAATTCACTACCCCAGCACATTTTAGATTTTGGAATAAGCTCCTCCCAAGGAAATTCTGAAACTACTGGACTTAGGGAAGGTATTGTAGTAGAAGTGCCATTTTACACTTGCCCTTGTCTATATCATTCCTGAAACATCATAGCAGAACCTGGTCAAATACAAAATACTAAATGAGGCAAACCATAGATGATATCCTTTACATATTACTTGTATTCTATTAACATTAATACTCAAGTGAATCTCCAGCTGATCCTTGGAAAAAATCCACCAACTTCTATTGTAATTTTTATGTTGCTAAAATAATTCTCAGTTTTGCAGGTGCATAAAGTGAACAGCTTTTTGAAAAGAAACATTGGTGTGACCAGTTCAACAGATCATTTGACACAAGGAAATTTCCCCCCTTACTCCAATCAGTTGCCTTTTGCTAGTTTAATATGTAGAATGAGCTAGATGGTTGATTTCTGAAAGCATTTAGATATGTGTGGAAAACTCCATTTTCCTCAGCCAAAAGAGACATAACAAACTTCATATGAGAAAAAAAGAATATATGCAGTCACAATTAATGTAATTATTTTCATGGATGTTAGATATCACACAGAAACTACAAGAACAATTGAGTAAAATGTCAACTTTCAACTGAGACTGAAGGGACTTCAGTCCTTGTGAGGTTCCCAATGACTTCATGCTTCTGAATGTGTTCCGTCTCTCAAAAAATAACACTGCAGTCATTTCAGGACAGTGATGTAGCAGCCAGGAGGACCTGATCATGTACCTAGTGGTGTCAGTGACAATACTGCAAATAACTTTCAGTGCTTCAGGATCACATTCATAACCAGCATCCTTTGGTTTTCAAAACTTGCAGAACTTTGCTGCTCCCTTGGCAGTTACACACATTTTATGTCTTAAGAGAATGTGCTCGGGCAGCACTCGTGGTGTATTTCATTGTATGCAGCGATGGAAAAAAGTGAAGCACAAGCATAGAACAGGTGTTCTTTACTATATAAGTTTAAAATAAATGTTTTTGTGATAGATTCTTGTTGAGCCCTAGAAAAATCCTCACTGAGAAAAACCTGTGGTATAATACCTGTTTGGTCATAACTGGTGTGAACTAACAGCAAAATTGCAATACTTACCTCTCTCTGACAGTATCACAGCTGAATATTTTGCAGCCTCTTAGATATGTATTTTCACCATGTAAACAGTGATAGAGTTGTCTGGGTGAAAAACCTAATAATCCAGGTATGCCAGGAATATTTTCACTGCAGTCAAGCATACTTAAAGCAAAATACAAATGTTTCAATTTTACAAATCACAGTACCTAGCAAACTGCACATTTCTTCCTAAATTTGCTATGTTTTTAATTAGGATTCAATGGTATCCTGTTTATTACTGAACTCTAGCTTAAAAATAGCTTTTTCAAACATTTTTCAAAGCTACTCCTGTAAACTTCACCTTATTATCTGTTGTACGTTTCTTCTTTTGTAACCACTGAGCCTTTTCAGTGGTAGATGTCGTCTAATTGTACCTTAAAAGTAGATCATTCCTAATCACAAATACATAGATTCTCTTTAAATCAAGCCACTTGATGATTAAAGATAGCTTCTCCAAAGCTTGTTTTGTTGGTTGCTTTAACTTAGACTGTTCTTTTATAGAGCCTCAGAGCCCTTTAGGCATTACAGCGTCGACAGTGTTGCAGTAATATTCCTTATATTATTGTGGATTGGAGCATTAAAATTTTACTACAAAACCAGACAATATGTCACAAAGTGGTATAATCAAGGGCTCAGAGACCAAACATCTTCGCTTTTTACAGCTGTAACACTTTTAAAACCATTCCTTTCAATTTCAGGAAAACAAAGCAGCTTACTAAAACCCACAGATTTGTTTAAACAAATAAAATCAAAATCAGAAACATTAGTCCTCTTGACTCAGTGCATTTGATTCTTCTTCACTGAAGAAATTAAGTGCAGTGTGAAAAGGTTCCTTTGCCATGACTTAAAGCCATCATATTGCATCATAAAAGCTA
The DNA here is from genome assembly GCA_013397725.1 of Rhagologus leucostigma. Taxonomy (NCBI): domain Eukaryota; kingdom Metazoa; phylum Chordata; class Aves; order Passeriformes; genus Rhagologus; species Rhagologus leucostigma. The sequence goes on along the minus strand of VZTD01002512.1, from coordinate 404,138 downwards.
GGGTTATACTTCAGCAGCAAGCGTTTTTGGGTTTGGGAGTACTCTTTCCTTCTTTATCCCTCCTTGAAGATGAATGTATCTTTTGTTTTCATTCTCAAGTTTTTGCATTCTTTTCGGCTCTCGCAACCTATCTTCTTCTTTCTACATCTCTTTAATCTATTGCAAGCCATTTAATTTCCAACTTTAAAAGAAAAAAGATATTTTTATCCCTTCTTTATAATATTTCTGCTTCTTTTCAATATAATTTGACTTTTTAATTGGTTTCTTTTGGAATCTAAAAAATTCTGTGCTAAATTATTTGTGACATGTCTAAGCAATCATATTCTGTTGCATTTTATACAAGAGATTACTTCTCTAGTAAATCATTCTTGCTTTATATCAGATGCTTTGAATCAGATTTGTCATAAGTTTAAAACAAAGTCATTGCTTTCTCCATTCAGATTGTCATTGCAAACAAACAAGCTGAAGCTATGGCTTCGGCTTGATTTTGCTGTCATTTATTCCATTAAAATCAATGGAGTTGTACCAATGTAAGCCTGATGTAGGAAAGAATCAATTTCTGTAAACCTATAAAAAAATCGAAATCATAGATATGTATAGGTACCTGTATAAAAATGTATAAATATAATGATAATTTTCAAATACCACAGAAAGTATAGAAATAGATATATTTTATACACCAAGAGGTTCAATTGCATGCGAATAACATGCACATTATGCATCCTAGTGAAATGCAGTCTGGTTTATTTCAGAGAAAATATGATGATACTGGTCTAATAAACTATGCAAAGTCATACATGAATCTTAAATTATCAAGATAAAATCTATATCTTCCTACAGAATACCTAATATATACCTGATAGGAAAACAAGAATGTTATTTAGACTCATTAATATGAATTGAATAGTCCCCTTGTTAATAAAACCTCTTTTTTCTTTTTTTTTACTGCTTAATAGAGAAGAAAATCACGTTATTCGGACCTTGACTTTGAAGTAAGTTTTACTGAATTATTCCTGATTATTAAAAGTATTTTCCTAAAAGTAAATGTGAAGTGTTCATTTTAGCAGATTTTAGCCTTCTGGCATAGTAGATGCAATAGGGTTGTTCAATTGGTACTGTACAGAACATGATGAACAATTAATTAAAACTACTTTGGTGCAACTTGTTTGCAAAATATTCTGAGATCAAACTGTCATATTGCAATATTAACCATCATGATTTCAGTTTTTAAATTCTTTGCCTCTTCATTTTCATCTGGGTTTAGTTTTTTGATTTTTTTTTCTTTTTTTTTTTGGCTGGCTATCTACTTATTGAAAAAGTGTGACACTTTTATAGGACAGGCAACATCATTGCAGAAGGTTGCTTTGTTCAAGAGATTTTCAATAATTTCTTTTATCTTTCTTCAATACTACTTTACTGAAATACGAGTTTCACATCCAAGTAGTGATTATGAATGTGTCAAATTTTGAATGATGAAGTGCTGCAGGTGTCAAACCCTATGGATCACATACTATATAAAAAACTAAGTTCATGTAAGGTTCTTTAGGTTGGATAGCCACAATTTCTGACTTAGATCCTGTTGAGTGAGAAGGTTTAGTTGTGTTCATTAATGACCATTTTGTTCTATGTCGGTCAATATGATTAAGTCTCTTAGAGATTTGTTTGAGGTTTTTTTCCCTGATTTCTACCAGAAGGAATACAGCAGTTAGTTTTCAAGGGGCTGTTCATAATTTGGAGTTCTCACATAGATTGTCTATTCATGCATAGAAATAGTTTGATATAATTCATTACATGTGTCTCCAAAGAAGCTGAACAATTATATTTGTATGGAACCTACAGATCTTGGGCTAAAATTTGAAAGGCCGTGATCAGCACATATCAATCATAACATGAAAAATTCCCGTTTGCAATTACCCTAAATATGCTTTAGGATAAATGCATAGAAAGGAAGAACAAAAATATTAAACAATAACAAAATTCTGATGAGCAAGCAACTCTAAAATTAAATTCAATCAGAAGTTTTATAACTATAGTGATATAAAGAATTCTAAACTTTACTGGTTTTTTTATTGAAAAGTAGAAATATCATGCTGTTCACAATGAGAGCATTCTCTGTGGCAACAGATACTAAAACATTCTTCCTGTCACTCAGGAACATGATCCAACACCAAATAAACACCAATGCGGTACACATTCTCCTCTCAAGAAACAGGATTCCCATTACATATTTTCTCTTGACTCACATGGTTTCACAGACTCAAAGACTGGGTCAGGTTGGAAGGGACCACAGTGCATCATGTGGTCCCACCTACCTGCTCAAGAAGGGTCATCCTAGAGCACATGGCACAGGATTGTGTCCAGATGGTTCATCAATATCTCCAGTGAGGGAGACTCCACAACTTCCCTGGGCAGTCTGTGCCAGTGCTCGGTGACCTTCACAGCAAAGAAGTTCTTCCTCATATTCAGGTGGAATTTCCTGTGCATCAGTTTCTGCCCATTTCCTCTTGTCCTATTGCTTGGCACCACCAAGAAGAGCCTGGAAACCTCCTCAATACTACCCTTTAGATGCTTATAGACAGTGATAAGGTTCACTCTCAGTTGTCTGTTTTCAAGGCTGAACAGGCCTAATTCCCTCAATCTTTCCTCAAATGGAGATGCTCCAATCCCTTAATCATTTTTGTTGCCCTCCACTGGACCTGCTCCAGGAGCTCCATGTCTCTCTTGTACTGAGAAGCCCAGAACTGGACACAGCACTCCAGATGTGCCTCACTGGTGCTGAGTAGAGGGACGGGATCATCTCCCTCAACCTGCTGGCTGCTTTTCCTACTGCACCCCAGGACACCATTGGCCTTCTTGGTCACAAGGGCACTGCAGGCTCATGGCGAGCTTGTTGTCCACAAGGACACCCAGGGCCTTCTCTGCAGGCCTTTTCTTTCTAGCAGGGTCAGTGCCCAGCCTGTCCTGGCACAGGGGATTATTCTTACCCAGGTGCAGGACCCTGCACTTTCCTCTGTTGAGTTTCAGACGATTCTTCTCTGCCCATCTCTCCAACATGTCCTGGTCCTTCTGAAGGGCTGCACAGCCCTCTGGGGTATCAGCCACTCCTCCCAGCTTTGTGTTGTTGTTTATTTACACCTTTGTCTTAATTTGTTTGCAATATTGCTGTTCCATGGCCTAGTCTATTTAGTATTACTATTAAAATGCAGGAAAATATATTTTTTTATAAAAAGGAAAGGATGGGGCCACTGGGAGTGACTGCTGAGGAACTGAGAGCAGCAGCAATACTGTGCCAGTTGCTACTGTGTTTTACAAGTATTGATGCAGACGAACCCATCTTACTTCCCAGCTTTATGATTCATCTGGTTAAATCTGTGGGCTTTCCTGTATCTTTACACATAGCATGGCTGTCTCTCTAAGGTAAATAAAATAAAAAAGCCAAAAGGTGTTGAGATAGTGTGGTGTGGCCAAAATCCTACTCTTTGGATACCCCAAAGCAGCTTGGCTGCAAAATAGACTACAGTCTGGAGGTAAGATCGAGCCAAAGGGATTGAACATACTACTTAAATGTTTAACACTTTCTCTGCTTTGTCTGTGACCAGTGCCAGCTGGCACTCTCTGAGACAATGCCCTTCCACATTTCTGAGGATACAAATCATAGAATGATGTGGATGTGGTTCTGAAGATAACAAATGTTAAGTATGCAGTGTGGACAAGGCTGGGACAAGTTTGGCTACCTCTGTCCTTGCCCTTTTAACACTCTCTCAGCAGTCTCTACACCCTCAACGTTTCACATGTGTCTCTATATACATACAAGAAAAATACTCAGGCTATGTCTATCTTACTGAATTAGACATTTGAGGGAATATTCCTGGGTGCCAAAATACCAGCTTTTATATGGATTAATTTTTAGAAAGACCTTCACTATTTTAGTCTGGCCTTGTCTCTCCAAAAAGTTCTTGAGTGTCATTAGTGACTCAGTTCAATCTGGGTACTATTCACAATAGAAAATTTGGTTTTAGACTTTTTATTTGGGAAACTAAAAGAATTTAATAGAATTTAGTATTAATGGAGAACATTCCATGTTAGATGTTGCCAGAGAATAGTCTTGGACGTGTTCGACTTATTACTATAGAGTCATGGTTTTATAATAAAAAAAAAAAGAAAAGAAGAAAAGAAGACCGTTCTAGTGGCTTCCAATGGAACATTCACATTAATATAAATAATTTGAAGGAAAAACAAAAAACATACATAAAAAACTTGAGAAAGGCCATTTTTCTCCAAGAGCCACAGAAGAAACTCAAAGCCAGCTGCTATGTAATGTGAACACAGCCAGACTAAGACTACACAACACCACAAAATACTCTCTGTCTCTGTTATCCTCAATACATGCAGAAATACAGATGTAGTTTTAAGGGCCTTTGCAATGGATTATAAATAAAGAAAGTACTGTGACTGTGTGGGTTCTGTTACAGAAAACTTGTGTCTCAGTCAAAAGAAAGGGAGATAGAAAAAGATGGCATCAAAACTGGCAAGCACTTATGATAGATCTCAAGCTGGTTGAGGGGGGCGGATCTCAAAACTGGGCACCTGTATCTTGTTTTCCCTTTTTAAAAAGTTTACCCTTACATTCTTAAAGTATCCCTTCGTGTAGGGAAAAGAAAAAGACAGAGTGTAACAAACAGGGCTTAGTCTGTCAGCAGGAAGTATTTCTGCTACATAATATACTGTCCACAGTTAGATTTTGTAAAACACTGACTAATCTAGTTGAACTTTGAAGTTTGCTAAATGAACAGTCAACATGAAACAACTTTACAGCTCTTTTCTTGCTATTAATAAAGATAAGTTTGGACTCATTCATGCAGTCTGGTGTCAAAAACATGAGCAAAATTATTGGTCTGGACATTTTGGATCCTTTCTGCCACAGGCTGTGCTAACCCCAGCTAAGTGCCCTCCAACTCCTGTCATTTTTTCTCTAGAGCTGGACAGGTAGCTTTATTATTAAGTCTCAGCAACAACAGTTAGCTGTCAGATCAAATAAAATTCATTCTAATTATGTTGAACAGAAATACAGATGCTGTAGAAATTCCCAGGAGGGCTTTATAATAGGTGTATGCTGGCAATTACAAAAACACACAGGAGAGCTAAACAGTACTATTGGCATATGTTTTAGGATTCAAGATCACAATTACCTTTAAATTCTATGAGAGAGTCTGACTTTTGGATTTCCCCAGTCACCCCACTCTCTCATTTCTATAAGCCGTTCATTGGATCTGCTCTGTCAACAATGTTTATGCCAAATAATTCAGAAAAGTGCCTTATTACCCTGATCCTCAGGATTCAAGTCATCTCTAGCTCTCAGGGAGAGCAAGGATACACAGGACAAGTGTGAATACCAGACTGTCTTCTCTCCTTTCCACAGATCAGTAGACTTTCACCAACAATAATGCTAAATTGATCACTGATTGCTGGAGCTGCATTCTTTCAGAATTTCATCTGCCATATCTATTTATTATAATACCATTGTAACTCACAAAAGTTTAAAATCATTCTCTTACTAACCCGAAGACATCTCTTGAAGGCAAAGGTAAAAAAAAATGCCTGCAGGGAAAAATCCTTTTCTGTTCCCAAGTTTGGCAACTGATCATACTTGTAACATCTTGAAAACACAGCATGTTTCCATTAGAGGGCTGGGAAGGCATTCCCCATCTGTTCTTTTAACGTAGCTGCTTTGTATATTTGAGAGAGAACATTTTTAACTCTGACAATGTAGAAAATCTCGAAGGCAAATTAAATGACCTTGTAGTGATGGTGATGATGACGATGATGATGATGATGATGACGATGATGATGATGATGATGATATTGCTATTTATAAGATTGACCAAAAATCATAGAATCACCAAATAGCCCAGGTTGAAAGGGGCCTTAAAGAACACCAAGAGCCAAGCCCCAGCCACTGGCAGGAACACCTTCCACTAGACCAGGCTGAGCCTTATCCAACCTAGCCTTTAACACTTCCAGGAATGGGGCATCCACAACTTCTCTGGTCAACCTGTTCCAGTGTCTCATCACCTTCATCATAAAAGTTTTTTTCTATATCTAGTCTACACTTATCCTGTTTCATCTTAAAGACATCACCACTTGTCCTATCACTATATATTCTTGTAAAAAATCCTTCTCCAGCTTTCTTGTAGGCCCCCCCTTAGGTACTGCAAGGCTGCTGTAGGATCTCCCTGAAGCCTTATCATCTCCAGGCTGAACAGCCCCAACTCTCTCAGTCTGAATTTGTAGGAGAGGTCCTCAAGCCCTCTGATCATCTTTGTCACCCTCCACTACACTCACTCCAACAGGTCTATGTCGATCATATGTTGGGAACTCCAAAGCTGAATACAGTACTCCAGGTGGGGTGTCATTAAATATTCATGAGCATATTTGTCTTGAGTTAGAGTTCAGCTAAAGCCCTATCATAAATAAAAAAGGGAGCTGGGTACAGAGTTATGTTTGAAGTTCTCCCCCTCTTGATGACAGCCATCCACACCCTGAATCGTTTTCTGTGAGTAGGTGATCATCAGAGTAAGGTGTAGTCTCTTCAGAACACACACTCTATCTGACTTAAGAGTGGGGGTAGAAATGTGGAAGGGGTGTCGATTCAGCTTGACCACCTCTAGGGTGTGGGGCACAAGAGTTACGGAACCTGCAGGAGACACCACAAGAAGATGTGTGTCTGGAGCCTGGTGGCTGACTCTTGTGCTTCTGGGAGGGATGCAGCATCAATGGGCAACTGTGAAGCTGCACCTAAAGAAAAAAGGGCAGCACAAGTTCAGTTTCCATCCTTTTCAGATTCTGATGCTACCACAGTCATCCTAGTATTAGTGGTCAAGATCTCCAGCTTTGTATTGTTAAAACTTATGAATTTCTAATATTAACAAAGGGGTGTTTTCCACATTGCCCATTTAATAGAGAAAACAGAACAACACCCTACAAATACTTTGTAGGTTGTTTTCTCATAAAAGAGAGTTACCCAACAGAGCATATTTTCTAGAAAGAAGATAAGATGGTGCTTTCTAACCAGGAATTTAAAAGAAGTCTAGAAACTGAGAGTTAAAGTTGGAAATTTAAGGTACTGCACCTTCAGTTCAGATTGTTCTTTATAAGCAATAGGGAGGGGGTGGGTGTCAGTGGGTAGGAATTATGGAATGGAAGCCAGGAAAACATAAAGCAACCAAAAGATCCATAGGTACGTTTTCATATCAGTCATGCTGCTATTAAGAATAAAATGTAAAGACTTCTTTTTCTGGCAGACTTCCCAGTGCAAGTGTTTTATTTTTCCTCCCACCTGCTTCTCCTCAGGAATAATGTAATGAACTGAGTAAGACATTTGCATTATTCATATTTGCTATTTAATGACATCTTGGGTACACGATTAAGGAAAAGATATCAGAAAGAAGCATTCTCTATATTCCCAGCCTTCTACTAAAAAGTTTCCGAATGGAGATACTTGTTTCACAGCCCTATGCTATTTCCTGCTCTTTAGAGCTAGTGTTTTAACACACCAAAAATGTTTTATTCCCATGACCATGTCTCCTTATTTCAGCCAATAATAATCTTTGAGGTAGAACCTTTCTTTTTTAAATTTTATGCATATGAAAATTGCTATATACTCCTGTCTATCATAGCAGCAATATCTTAAAAGAATCCCTAGGAAGACACTTAGGTGAAACTCCTCTCATAAATTTAGATCATCTATGTCTAGTTAAATTACCTTTTGCAAGGAGTTTATTACCAAATACTGCAAAAGGTTTTCCCTTATTCACCCCACAACTCAAGTTAATAGGTCTTTAATTGCTGATGTCTCATGTCTCTCTTGTGAAACATGTTGCCAAACTCCTTTTCTCAGACGTGAACAAGTTCTCAAGCTACTGTGTGGCTGTATTAAGACTAGTGTGGTTATTACAGCATAGCAGTAGAAATGCCTGGCCAAAAGAGCAGCCACGTTTCATGAAATCTCTGAAGACATAATGCAAATGAAAGATAAAGATGGCATTGATAAAGGAATATTGAGAGTCAGCTATTGCCATTCCATTTTAAAAGGTACTAACCTAGGCTTGGCAAGCATGTTACTTGATGGAAAGGGTCACACTCAGGCACCACACACCTAAGTTTGCAGGGTTTCACTCACAACTCCAGGGAAAATCAGGCTTGACAATTAGTGGACTTGCACAAAGACCTGTGTCCTGCACCTCTTCTGTCAGCATTCCCGGCTGCTGCCCTGGCTGTAATTCAAGTTCAAGCAGTTACAAAAGCTTAAGAAAAATCCAAGCCCATCCACTGTTGGACTGAGGTGAAGCATCCTGAGACCCTCCCATCCCCCGACCATCGAGACCACAGAACCATGAGACTGTTCAAACAGTGAGCAGCCTTCAACTTTGCTCCAGAGGCTGCTCTGAATCCATAACTGAGCATGAATTCCTTTGAAAAGAGCTCTGATGGGCACAGTGTACAATCTAAGCTTGAAAACAGGCTTCACTCTCCAAGTAGCTGCCCAGGCAGATACATGGCTGAGGCCATGAGAATCTGGGGGCTCTTTGGGGTCTCCCCCTCTTCCACACAAGTGCCATATAATTAGTTTCTGTGGAAGAGTGCCCTCAGCGTGGGCTAGAGGGAGGGTAGTTTCCAATTTGTTTGTCCATGAAATAAGAAAGCAAGTAAAATTGAAAAAATGTGCCTACTTTTCCTAATATGAATGCAATTTCAACTGCATTTTATGATTTGAATGACAAGCAGATTTCTAATTAAAAAGACATAACATTTGGGGATTTTCCATTTTCAGCCAAGATTTCTGAGTTTAGCGTTTTCATAAAAATTATTCCAACAGGGACCATTACAAAGTGCTGTTGCTTTCCTATAGAAATTAAAATATAAGCATCCATGCTGAAAACAGAAGTTCTAGAAAACATTCTTGATGTGCAAGAGAAATATTCTTCTGAGAAATTGCCATTACCTTCAGTTACTTCCAAGCTAGCATAAAAACAGTGGCCCCTAATTTCAGCAATTCAGTAAATGTAGGGTTAAAACAGTCTCTTGTACACAGGAGGAACATTAAACACAGCAGAGAGAAGGGCCAGGGCAATTCACTTCCATTGGTCAAATCTATAGGGAAAAGATGGCCTTGCCAAATTCAATTTACTTTATTATGTTGGGAAAAGTAATGCTTCTCTTAAAAAAAAAAACAGATTCAATTATAAATATGAGCAAGTATATTCCATTTTGCAGAAGGTCATGCATACAAGAAAGAGGCATATGGAATTGTTTCAAGAGTTAAATCAGAAATTTCAGACTCTGGACAGATTTCGGGATGTACCAAAATCAGGCAGTATGGTAAGTGTCCTTCTATTATATCTAAAATATGGTGGATCCTAAACAACAGCGATGAAACAAGAGCCCTTTGACTTCAGTACATTTCCCAAGACCTCACCTTTAGGTACCTCAGAAATGAGAACAAAAGCTATTTACAGTAATCCAACCTATGGCGAGACTCATTACCATCTACAATTAGACCATAACTAACGCACTAACATCGCTGTAGATGACAAGTAATTGAACTGTAGGGAACACATTTCAAATCTGTATGTGCCTACTGTGTCTAAGGGGCTTTATATAGAGAAAGCAGCTCACTGATAGAATTTGACCAATAGGACTTTTCCTCAAACTTGGCAAAGGATAATAAATGAGATACTACAAACAAGTCCAGATAGATTTACCTATACGTGCAATGGTCCAGAAAGCGCACGAGATCTCTGTAATGTCATGTCTTTTCTGTGATAGATTTATAAATATTTACCATAGGAAAAGCAAAAATTAAATCATCCTGACTTGAGGCTGCTATCATCATAATTCAAATTTATACACACACTCATACACACATGCATAGCACCCTGACTACATCTGATAATGAGAGCAAGGAAATAGTTGATTCTGCCTAATTGAAACAGCTAATTTAGTCTGACATATTTTTTATCAGTAATATTTTGATTAGTAGTAATTTTTATATAATTTTATAATGTGAAAATTGTATCTTAAATGGAACTGAGCTAGAATCATTGTATTCTAAACTTTTTCAGAAGAGCTGCTCTCAGACATGAAGAAGAGGTATTAAGCAGATGTGAGGCCAATGGATTTACATCATTTACATCATCTTAATCCAGCAGAAATTTAGCCCTGATTCTTTGATGAACCTTTACCTGTGATATGTGTTATTTTGTATCAAGTTCTTACTCACTCCCCCTTTTGAGATCAGCTGACATGTAAAGTTTTCATTTGTCTCCCTACTTGAGATTTGCTATTCACATAAAGCTTGAATTAATTCAAAATCTCAAAGGGACTCTCACTGGAAGAGTTGTGTTTACTCTGTTCCACACTGGTGCTGTGCTTTTGAAAGGTCTGCTAATAAAAGCTGCCTAGAGGAATGGTCTGTTTGTGAGACAGCCAAAGAGTGATCCAGGTACCTAAATATAGGCATCTCAGGCTATTTTAGACAGAGGTCTTGGTTTACAGCACAGTACAGGCAGTGATGATACAGGACTCAAAGGAAATCTGCACTTCTCATGAAAGATAGTTGGAGATCAAGCATAAAGTCCAAAGGCATCTTAGATGGTGCAAAAATATTGGATTTTAGCAACAAAATCCCACCCATCATGTTACAGCAGAAATCTCTAATTAAATTGGTCCATAAAGTCTTTACCTTATAAAACCTAGCACTAAAAAAAAAAAAATTATTCAGTAGAAAATAGCCACCTTTCAGTATGTTTATCCTAATATACATCAGCTCATCAGCCTGTAAGGCAAGGTGGCTCTCACAGCATTTTCAAGGTTTCTGTCGTTCTGCCATGCACCTGCCACAATTTAAAATCCAGCCGGCAGTCTGTATTTCAAACCACTCTATATTTCAGGGAACAAACTCTTCTCAGTTACCTTCCTTTCTCTTCTCCCTCTTTTCTACACTCTTCTCCCACTTTTCTCCCACTATTAGAAAGATGTCTATTGGTACTGGATCTCTCAGCCCATTCCTCACGTACACTGGTTCTTGTGAAAGAAAGGGCTTAGCTGGCAGCTCAGGTGAGGAGCCTGCCAAAGTGTTGATTGTTCACAGAGAAAGAGTCACAGCTGTGCCAAGCACCCGCCAGCCTGGCTCCCTGCAAAGCCATTTCCCCTCTCCAGCTTCTGTGTCTCATGCGAGCACATCAGCAATCAGCCTCATAAATGGAATCTGCTTTATTTCATCCTTGATTTTAATTCTTCTTTCTTTGGTCTTCAGGAGAACTCAGGACCGAGCAAGGCTCCATGGGACAGTTTCAAAACCACAGGTGACTACCAACACTATACAACGATAAATGTATTAGACACAGAGGCAAAAGATGCTTTAGAACTCAGACCAGCAGAATGGGAGAAGTGTCTGAACTTGCCTTTAGATGTGCAAGAAGGTGACTTTCAAACAGAAGTTTAACAAAAACGAACTGAATAAAACAGAAACAAAGTAAAAATAATTCATTGCACTGACAATAAAAAGACTTTGGGAATCCTGACGATCCTGACAGTCCTGTCTGAACATTGCAACTCCTTTATGTCAGGCTCTTCCTGTGCCAAATGTCAGTGGTTTTTTCGTACAGTATATTCCCACTAGTGTGGCTAGTGGAGAACCAGGTGTACAATTCTTACCATCGTGTGTTGTAAGTACCCGTGGAATGGATTTGTAAGGTAATCTTTATAGATAAACCTCAAGCAACGATTCATGTTGTAACAGCTTCATTTGGTTTAGTTTTCAAAAAACTTCACCATGAAGCACAATGTATATATTTATGCAGTTTTTAAAGTTTATAACAGTCTGTTTGGCCATTACTACACTTTTTACTTTATAATATAAAAGCAAAGTTTTTGTCATTAAATGAATGTCTGTTGAGCTACATTCTTCATTGCTTTAAATGCAATAAAGTAATAATCTCACTTTTATATGAATAATATATTTCACATCTTTATTATTGCAGTTTTCTCTGGAAAGCTCAGAATAGCTTTCTCTGCTGCAGCTGTGTATAAAATATTTAAAATGTTGTATGGTGTAAATAAACCTTTGTCTACATATCAGTTTCCTAGTGCATTTTATTCCATATTTTTTCTCTTAAATTTGAATACTTATAAAATTTTCCTTAAAAACACAAATATTGAATATGTATTTGCAGTTTTAATAGCATGTTGTATGTTGCTTCTGCAAGGAGTTTCTAAATCATATTAGCAGGCTTGTAGACATTCTGCATTTTCTTAGGTATTCTTTTCTGACAATGTACCATATAAATTGGACTTGTCAGAATTATATTACAACTGTTCTGTTTTATAAGAATTTTTATCTAGTTGTAGAAAGACAAATAATAGAAAATAAGTTAAGTTTCAATGCACAGCACCCAAAGAAAACACTGACTTAGAATCATTACATTTTGTGCATGGTCTTGTTGCTAAGAAGAAATAATATCAAGATAAAAAATTCCTAAGTATTTTAGATTAAAAAAAAAACAAAACAATGAACCAAACCCCCCAAAAATGAGTCGGTTTCATTATAAATCAAGAGTAGAGTATGATTTGTATTGAAAATACAGTTAAACAATTAGGAAAAGGAAGATTAAATCTCCTTTTTCAATGCATAGAATCCAAACCAGGTCTTCAAAAATCTCATCTACAGCATAACTGTAGGGGACATAGATGGAAAAATATCTCAAATCTTCAGATGTCATAGGTCTAGAAAAAAAGTTTCAAAAACTATTTTGGTTCCTACTGTACAAAACTGAATATGCTGCAGCCTACTAGCTGGAGAGATTTTAGAGAGGAAGAAAACATGACCACCAATCTGCTTAGGAAGAAAAAAGACAGGAATAGAGGCTTGCCAGTGAGAACTTAACCCAGAGCATTGGAAGAGGAAGATCAGCATCCATCTGTTAAGAGAAAAGTACTTAGGATCAACCTTAGGACCAACTTTCAGGAAAGTGTTTCAGTTTGACAATCTTTTCTCCAGGCCATAAGGTATTTAAGTCACAAGAAGGAGCCTGACTTTGCCTGCTTTGAGTGAGCACCTCATGCTGAGTGACGACTTCTCTAATCTAATGCCTCAGGGTCTAAATTTTTAAAAAAGTAAAAAATAACTAGCCACCAGCCTGGTACCAAGTCCAATAACTGGCTTAGGTGCCTAGAGGTTAGATGATGAAGTACTATCACCCTCAGTAAGTTTGCAGACAACACTTAATTGTGCAGAAGTGTTGATGTGCTCGAGGGCAGGAAGGCTCTGCAGAGGAATCTGGACAGGCTGGATCGATGAGCTGAGGCCAGCAGTGTGAGGTTCAACAAGGACAAGTGCTGGGTCCTGCACTTGGGTCACAACAACCCCAAGCAGTGCTACAGGCTGGGGGCAGAGTGGCTGGAAAACTACCCAGCGGAAAGGAACTTGGGGGTGCTGGTGACAGCAGCTGAACAGGAGGCATCAGTGTGCCCAGGTGGCCAAGAAGGCCAATGGCATCCAGGCCTGTATCAGCAACAGTGTGGCCCAGCAGGACCAGGGCAGTGATTGTCCCGCTGTACTCGGCACTGCTGAGGCTGCACCTTGAGTCCTGTGTTCAATACTAGGCCCCTCAATTTAGGAAGGACATTGAGGTGCTGGATCATGTCCAGAGAAGGGCAACAAGGCTGGTGAAGGGTCTGGAACACAAGTCCTCTGAGGAGCATCTGAGGGAGCTGGAGTTGTAGAGCCTGGAGAAAATGAGGCTCAGGGGAGACCTTATCACTCTCTACAATAGCCTGAAAGGAGGTTGCAGCCAGGTGGGGGTCAGGCAACCAGCGACAAGATGAGGAAGTGGCCTCCCTTGCATCAGGAGAGGTTTAGGTTGGACATCAAGAAGAATTTCTTCACAGAAAGGGTGATTAAATGTTGGACTGAGCTGCCCATGGAAGTAGTGGAGGTGTTCAAGGAACGACTGGACGTGGCACTTAGTGCTGTGGTTTAGTTGACAAGGAGGTGTTCAGTCAAAGGTTGGACTTGATGATCTTGGAGGTCGTTTCCAACCTTAATGTTTCTATGATTCTATCATTCTATACTGTGATACATCAATCAGACAGAACTGGCCCTTTTTCAAGAGGCAGGTGCAGAAGGAGGCAGATGGCATGGCTGGCTATGCAGCCTACTAACTTTTCAGATCAGATAGTGCACCAAAAACCTCTCACTACATACAACAGAAACTGCAAATTTTTTAAGGATTTCATTCCATATGGTAAAAAGTCTCAGAGCATGTTTTACAAAATTTCTAATTTTTGAGCCCAAATCAGGAAGCTTAGACCCCTGAATCCAGATGTAAGCCTTAGCATCCTCCTTAACTGATCTAAACATAATACAAATCTTGGACACCTTGGTATTTCAATAACTGTAATGCAGAAATTATTTGTATAAGCTTTACATCACCTAATTCCTATTCAGTGGTGGTCTAGTTACAACTGTAGAAAGCTTAGGGTAGGCTGCAAATTTACCCAGGAAACATGATAAATCAGTTTACACTCAATACGCTGCTGACCCAGTTGTGCTGTTATTAATAACCCAGTGGATTCAGGTTTAGCATTAGCCTGGGTGTTTATACATCACACGGCAGTCAGTCACAGATGTGCTTTCAGTGTATGAGCAGCAACATTCAGTGCCTCTTTATTTAGAGTTTGTGCTGCTCTGAGCAGAAAATGCTAGGCATTTTTATTTTCTTACGTATTTCATATTTAGAAATTAAAAGCATGCTGAAAACCAGTATATCTGCCTACTGGTTTGACTGCTTCCTATTAAAACAGGGTTTGTTTCCCATAAGCAAAATGCCACTCATACTTGCAGTTTCTGCTCAATGTCTCTGAAATGATGAATGTCAGACAGAGCCCAGCAGGAGAGTACAAACTTTTATGCACTGGCTTAAATGTTGATAAAGCACTGAGCAGATGTTTGGCATTTCATTATATGCAAATAAAAATTAAGTCAGGACTCACTAAATTATACTAGACACAGACATGACAGGGGGCCCTGCATCTGCCTGCCAGCTAGTGCTACTCTACCTGAGCTGGGCTCAAGCTGCAGCTACAGAAAGGCTCAGGTGTTTGAGGGTGGTTCAGGTGTTTGAGGGCTCAGCCAGTGTTGCTGTCGCTAGCACTAAAGAGACTGAGGCAGCTGAGCTCAGCCCGGAGTTTGCTCAAGAGCAACTCAAAATGCATATTCCCTAGATGTATATACAAGAGGCAAAAATCTTTTTTATTTAAGGGTTCATTTTCTCAACAGTTTAAATACACATTAGCAGTTGTATAAAATCCTATGCAGTTCCTCTGTCTTCTTCTTTCATGCATATTCAGGGAAAGATTTTTTTCTGGCAAATTAATGCTAAACAAAATATGGCCTGGACTTTTCAGTGTAGGGAAGCAGTATATACAGGAAATCTAGCCAAGGAGCCAGAGATCACTCAGACAGTAGTTCAAGATGTCTGTGATTTCAGATCTAAGGCTGTGTAAAGGAGTTTGCTGTTGCTAGGAAAATTATTTGCTACATGGACCCTTGCCAAAGTGATGTTATTTAACCCAGAAACTTGGAGGTAGACTACGAATTAGTCACTATTAAACTTCAGCTCATACTCAAATATCTCTTGGAAATAAGAAGGGAGGAGAGTCTAAGTGATGCTACAAGGGATGAGAGGTAAGATAGCAGTGATGCTATTCTGATGCACCCTTGGAGTACCACTGGTCTAATGCTGGCATATATGTAATGCTAATGACTCTTTATAATGAAGATTTAGAACAAAAGATACAAAGAGCTAGAGGTTTTTTCCATTTAATTAACTACTGAGTCTGAATTTCTTCTCAGTCAATGAATCAGTGCTCTTGGAGTGTTGTGCTGACACTCCTCCTTTGAAATTACCATTTGTTTCCATGATAAAAAATAATCTAATATTGTTTTACATAGGATTAAACTGGGATAATCTCTTTTAAAAACAAACAAAAACAAACAATGAAACAAAAACCATCCAAGCCCCAAGCTGCATCAGGAGAAATTCTCTCTAATGCCTTGGCTTGTCTCTGTTTCCCATAGTTGCTAGGCAGTGCTGTACTTAGAGACCAGATTTAACAAAAGGTCTGCTTCCTGCTTGGAAGAAGGCATCCATCACAGCACCAGAAGTATGCTTTCCATTGGGTTATACAAGGAGATACGGAAATCTCCGCTGGCAATCAGCAGATGGAGACGTGTACTGATAGCAGACTCTCAGTTCCTCAGGCATTGGCTCGAGGTTGTGCTGCATCTCTGGGTAAGCCACCAGAAGCAGTTTGTATGAGCAAACTTTATTTCCCTCTCTCAAAAAAGTATCATAAGGGCTCACTCGTGCAATCAAACCCCTTCTCATGTGCTGAGGGAAGAATCCAGAGAGGTACCCAGCTGAATATGTGCTTGGGGAGCTGTGATTCATTTCTAGCCAGGTCTCAAACAGTGCAATGCTGTAATCTTTTCTACTTACATTTTCAGAAACATCTTTCTTTGCAAGGAAAGCAAAAGTGGCCTCACTAAGAAAAATTCAATTACTGATACGATAGGCATGACTACTAACCCTAGCACTCCCACTGAAGTGTTCTGTCCATTAATTACAATTGTAAGATAAAGTAAGAGCCATTTATCCGGTTTTGACAAAATTGCCTCTTAAGCTGCATTGGACCATCCTGTGGCACTGAGTTACTCAAATTAACTACGCCATAGTACTGATCCTCTTGTTTGCTCTTCACTAGTGTCATTTTATACCTCATTACTTCTTATGAGGAACACTTAATAACTTTAACCAATTCAACTTCTTCCCTTGACTATACAGTTACTGCTATCAGCCCCAGAGTTATCTTTTTTTTTTTTTCAGGATTACAAACCCATGTTCAGTTAGTTCCCATGTAGAAGTCCTTCCCTGATTTCTACTATTCCTGTGTCCTTTACAGCTTTTTCAAGTCTTCTAAAGTTCTTAAATGAGTTCAGTAAATCCATAATTCATTAGAGTATTGTTTGTTTCATGTAGAAAAAGGAAGAACTCAATGAGGAAGCTTCTAAAATTCCTTTTTATTCAGTAGGAGAAAAAGAAAACTCAGAAATACTTAAACTTTGACTTTTTTATCTAACCGTTTAATGCAAAAGGCATCACCATCTCTTTGAGCAAGAAATGGGCACCAGTAGCTTCTCTTATGTAAGATGAGTACACTGAAATAATTTTTTTTTCTACTGCTCCTTCTCCCTGATGATGTGAATGCCAGCTTGCTTTCTTAAGTTGCACTGTTGCACCAAGACTTACAGAGAGCTCTCTACAGCCCACTGACTAGGTTTCAGAGTCTGAAAGTGAGCAAGGGCTATATGAATCCTTTCAGACGGAGTAGTAGCTGTTTCCTACACCCTGGAAGTGTACTGAATTCTGAGCTTTTATTTAAATGTTTGTAACCCTTCCTCTAGCTGTGTGTTCAGAGTGATGCCTGTCATTTCCTGACTCTCTTCTTGCAAACCTAGAATGGGCATCTAAGACAGGGGAGGGCTTGGGATCTGCTGCTTGTGTCTGCTCATCCCTGTGACTAAGAGTTAAGCTCCTCGATAGAGGTGGGATTTAAGAAACGGCTCTAGTCTCAGTTTTTGTTTTCTTGTTGATTATCTTGGGCAGCTATTGGGAAGCCCAGCTGGAGATATCTACCTTGTATGCACTGTATCAGTAGATAATGTGCCTTGTTCAACATATGGAGGCACCTAAACCTTACATAACACAATGCTGACCATCAAAAAGTCCAAGTCCTTTTGTGGATCAAATCCTTAAGAATTGAAATACTTTTAAAAATCCAGTTCTCAGAATCCAGTTTTAAGAACAGCAAAAAATTAGTGTTTATTCCCATTATCAGTTCAATGATTTATTGCATTATGTCCCTAAATTACTGATTCAGGAAATTGCAAAAGGTGATGCCTGCACGACCTCATAGTATAAAAAAAGAAACTGGAATTGATTAGTATGTATGTTCAATTTCTTATTTGGTGTCTCCTTGGACCCAGCTGCTTTATTTCCTGCTCTTCTCAAGAATTATGTATTAGGAAAAGATTTTCAGAGTTCTTTTTAGTAATTAGGTTCTTAAATCAAGCAAGAATTATCTATGGTTTGTAAAGACAGATAGGTAGAATCCTTTCTATCAAATTTAGAATTCTAACCAAAATATTGTCCTCTCAATATTTCAAGCACAGAGCTCTGCAGGGCAATCTAACTCTGCCCGTCATAGCTGTCCAGGTTATTTCTGCAACTTAAAGAAAAAGGGAAGCACCTCTGAAGCCCAGCTAGACCCAGCCAGTTCTCTAAGTCTAAAGAGATTGATTGCACAAAGAATTTAAAGGCCTCATGAGGGCAATAAAATTCTTCTAAATTAAGTACCAGATTTAGGAGGATTTAGACATCAACTTGTGAGCTAAAGTCTAAACTCCCATTATAATCTCTGAAGAACAATCAGTCAATACAGTCAATGGAGTCTAAAAGCCAATTCAACTTTCCCTTTACTAGAAGGATGCAGTTAATATGAGATGGCTTACATTTTGTGAAACATTTACATGGGGACTGCACACTGACTTCATACCACATCTAAAATTACACTAGTCATTTGTATTTTAACATGGCAATCCTACTCCAGGGGAAGATTTTCTGAGATGCTCCGGGATATCCTGCCTCCAGCTTTCACTCCAGAGAGGCACGGGATTATGGGTTCTATGTCAGTTTTGCCAACCTCTTGTGAATGTCAGAGCTACCCGCACTACCACACAGTGCCTCTATTTAATCAGAATCTGCCTTGCCTGCCCCTCTTTTGAAAATTTATTTCAGTTCAAGGAGAGGATTCACTTTTCCTTTAATTTTATTGTTACACCTCCAAATCCTGTATGTGGATTATCCAGATTCTCATCCTCCTGAGAGGTAAAGGACCCCAATCCAGGACAACTTAACCTGCCAAGTATCAGTAGGCTGTGAAAAAGCACATTCTGGAAGATTAAATATGGGTCAGACAGGCATGACAGAGTTATAGAGCCAGGAAAATTACAGTGTTATGCTTTAGCTGATGTTAGATTTCAGCCACGAATGGTCTAATAGAATATGAATACTTGCCTGGCACTGCAGTCTTGATTTTTCACTCCATGAGAATCTCCTAACTATTAGGCAACAGTCAAGCTACTCTTTTTTTGGATTCTAGCCCTCCAATGCTCTTATTTCTGTTTACACAAAGGCCAGACTTGAGAAGATGACAAGTGTGTTTAACAGGGATACTGTGTGATGCCTTCCTGAAACTCAGAAGGTGATGGTTCAAACCTTTCTCAGATGAGTAGGACGGGGAAGCTTTCCAGCTTCCTCTTGCTGTCTTCTGACCAGCAGATAATTATGCAAAGAAGGAAAGACAATCCCCCCCCTCAGAGCAGATAAATCCAGTTGTAGTTAGTGGGTAGACTCAAGCCATGCCATCTGAGAAGAAATTACACAATACAATTGACACAAAAACATGAGGATGGTTTCTCAATGGCTCCCTTAACAAATTAATTTAAAACCAATCAGTTCTCAAGGGAGGTTACACAGAAGTAGAAAGGATAATCTCTTACACCATAAAAAAACCTCCAATTATCATTGCATGATAAAGGAGGGAATATTGTTTTGTATTACAGACCAACCCTAATCTGTGCCACAAATGGTGGTTTTCAGGTTCTATACCAAAAACTATGGAAAAAAAAGTTTCATTATCTCTCAACTAAGAAAATAAGAGATATTATAAACTTTTAGAACACCCACGCTTAATTCTTGGTCCAAAATAGCTATACATAATTTCATCATACATAATTTCAAAAAAAAAAAGGTTCAAAATCATCTGTCTCAGCACCATGTTATAACATGATGGCTATCTTTTGGAGGCTGTGCTGTTTTGGCTGGGGTAGAGTTAACTTTCTTCACACTGGCCAGCTGTGTTTTGGATTTGTGCTGAACACAGGGTTGATAATACAGAGATGTTTTTGCTATTGCTGAGCAGGGCTTACACAGAGCCAAGGCCTTCTCTGCTTTTTGTACGGCCATGCTGCTGAGGAAGTTGGGGCTGCATGGGAGGTTGGGAGAAGACACAGCCCAGACAGGTGACCCCAACCGACCAAACGGATATTCCAGAGCATGTGACATCATGCTCAGTACATAAAGTGGGGGGAAGAAGGAGAAAGAGGGGAAGTTTGGAATGATGGCGTTTGTCTTCCCAAGTCACTGTTACCTGTGATGCGGCCCTTTTCTCCTGGAGAGGGCTGAACACCTGCCTGCCCATGGGAAGCACTGAATTAATTCCTTGTTTTGCTTTACTTGTGTGCACAGCTTTTGCTTTCCCTGTTAAACTGTCTTTCTCTCAAGCCATAATTTTTGTAGCTTTTACCTTTCCAGTTCTCTCCCTGATCCTACTGGTGTGGGAGCGAGTGAGCAGCTGTGCAGTGCTTGGCAGCTGGCGGGTGTTAAACCACAACAGGGACAATTATCCAGGCAATTAAAAGGTATTATAACATTTACATATATTCAAAGTGTAAGGAGACTAACTTTGACCTGAAAATTTTATTTTTTTAAAAAGCTCATTACAAAGACATGTATTGAATTAAAAGAAGATTTTAAGTTGTTTTTTTCTTTACTTTACAATGGTCACTAAACACCCTATGTTCCTCTAAAACTGTGATGGCAGTAAAGAAATTGACTAATTTTTGTAAGGGAAAGCAAGATCATTCTTTTCCCAGCAATTAATGCCTGCATAGCAAGAGGTCCTCTATATTAATACAGACACCTCTTTGAGGATGACAGCCTTCAAAGTATGCATCAGAACTTCTTAAGGACTCAACGCAAAAAGTCTCCCAAAGTTAGTAAGAAAACATCCTTTATTCATCTTGTTTGTAATGAGTTCCCAAGACAGGGTCCAGTTTTTGCATCTAAATAGGAGGCTGAAACCATTGTTAGACAACCTCTTCTTCCATTTTCAGTCCACCTAAAATCACAAAGCACTGGAGAGCTTTGGAAACTTTGGAATGATCTGAAGACACCACAGAGTTCACTACAGCTATGGCAATCAATAGCACATTTTGTATGGGTTATTAGCTGGTAAGTACTTGACTACAAAAACCCTGGGTTCTCAGGTAATTTTTTTTGTTTTTAACATTTTGAAATTTCGCATTCAAAAAGTTTTCTTCCAATCTTGGCTAGCTCTGTGACATTGTATCAGCAAGCCAAGACATAAGCAGACAGCATTGTGGAGAGGGGTAGTTTTCTAAAACTAGTGCTTAAAGAATTTTTTTTCTCAAGATTTGTTGTCTGATTTTGAATAATTTGGAATAAAAGGCATCAACCAAAGGTTTCTTACTGAAAAAAAAGAAAACAAACCAGAAAAAGCCCAGGATACTGGTGTACATCTCTCTGCACAGTGCTTTTGGCCCATCCCTCCTACCTCTCTGCGTGGCAGTCCTGCTTGGACATACCAACTGGCTGCCCAGGTTTGATGTCATCTGCCAACCTGGTAAGAATGTATTACCTTGCACCTTTGACAAAGAGGTTAAATTGGACAGGTCTCAAAAGAGACCCCTGCGGTGCTGCATTTATAATCTGCCTCTAAACCCACAAACTCTCTGGGTTTAATTTTTTTACCCACCTGGTTTTCCATCCATCTACTGCCATCCTCTTGGCACCTTAACTTGGGTACATTATAGAATCATAGAATGTCCTGGTCTGGAAGGGCCCATAAGATCATCTAGTTCCAACACCCCTGCCTTGGGCTCACTTTCCACTGGACCAGGTTGCTCAAATCTAATCACTACCAAAAATAAGACCAAAACTATCAGCTCCTACAACTGTCACATCTTCAAACCATTTCACTTCTCCAAGGGTGGCTCTCTTGAGATAATATTTGGAATTTAACAGGCTGCAGCTCACACACTGCTTTGAAGACCTCTTCCACAGCACAGGTGAAAGTATTGAGCAAGCGAGATTATTTGAGGAAACCTGTCTAATCGCAAATATGTATTTCAGGTAATTAAATAGTTGCTGCCATACCAGCTGCTTCATCAGGAAACACTTGTCAGCTTGTGTCCACATTCAACGTTATTACATAGACCAAAGACAACAGGATGTATTTATCTCTCTTTAATCACTGTGTTTTGACTACTTGTGACCTGTACTGTGACTTAGATATTGATTCTAGTCTTTTATAGGGTAAATATTGATACAGTTATAACTTTTATCAAATTTCCAGATTGCCTTTCCACCCAAGATAGATGACTGGGTTTAACATTCATTACATTGTTGACTAAGAAAGATACACATTTTTTATATTTTTGAAAGTGAATAATTAATGTATTCTCCAAAATATTGCTTTCAAAAAAATGCTAACCACTTATTAAAAGATAATGATAAAAAAACTGTATGAATAATATTTCAGGATGGTAATATATTCATTTTCAAAAATGAGTGATGAATATTTTTGAATCTTATTTTTACACAATAACTGTGTTACACCATATTGTTACTAGCTGTTAGACTGCTGTACAAAATGCCAAGGCTGGGCAGGGAAAGTTTTTGCTCTAGGTCCCCAGAGCCTGTTCCAGGATGGAGCAGGTGTGCATTTCAGGTGATGCTCTGTCCACCACTCCCATCAAACTTCTGTAGGTCTTAGGCATAGGAACATGCTGGCTGCTCAACCTTCCTTTCCCTTGTCTGACAGCAGAGGACAGCACACAGTGTGTTTTTGTATCCCAGCAGGTTGTCAGGCACAAGCAGTGAAGGAAAGCCAAGGCAGTAGCGGTGTCATACGGAAGGGATGGCCCAGCAGCAACAGACCTGTCAGTCACCAGGAGATTGTTTGTTCCTTTTTCCAGAAACTGATTCTTTCTCCCAGCTCCTGAGAAGCTGTACACTGCCACTCTCCCATACTGAAACTCCACCAGGAATACAGTCAGATGTGTGCCCAGGAGGAACTTGTCAACATGTCCTTCTCCACCTGTGCTGAAGTTCTTTCACCACAAGCTCTAAATTCCTGCCCTTAGTTTGGGGACAGGCCTTACTCCATCTCCTTCTTCTACTGGCCTGTGTAGAAGTGAGGCAATTAGCAACACTGTAATTCCCTTTGATGAGAGAAAAGAAGTGAAAAAAATCCCAGCACCAGCATATCCTACCGTTGTGCACTCTCATTCTTCTGACCCTGAGGGGAGATGACCAGATACCTTTGCTGCACTCCAGCATGAAGATCCTGTTAGTGCTAGTCCTTATTCTAAAGCATGAGAGAAGTGAAGGCTCTAATTCTCCATCCTTCTCTCAGGCCTAAAACTGCTGAGGGGTGCACATTACCCTCTGCCTGGCACCATTTGGGATGTGCAGCACACATCTGGGATGTGCAGAAGCAAATTGATGGTTCTACCTCAGCCACTGACCTTTCCGCCATACCTTCTTGACAGCAGTACTGATTGTCTAGATGTAAGAAGGATGGGAAAACAAAGTGAACTGTCTCAGCCATTTAGTGGAAAAAAGGAGTCAAATATCCCATCCTTCTTTTTGAAGAATTAAGAATGATGGAACCACTAAGAGCTTTTTTGTGGACTCTTATTTGCTGGCCTGCTGCCTGAAGAAAAGTATTGAAAAGATTGAGGGGTCTGCAAGAGAAAAAAGGAGAGTCTAAAATAGATTGAGGACAGGAGGACTCAAGTAAGGCTGCTTAAATCGCATTTTTGTCTCAAGAGCCTTTCCAAAAAACCTTTAGCAACTCAGGTCATCAAAGGAATTTCACAATGATCAGAAACCAAATTATTACAATTCACTGATTTCCTGGTTCAAGAAGTGACTACTGCAAAGTTTACTAGCATTTCAAAGGGATGCCTCAGCATCTCAGCAGCTGCTTTTCGTGTCCCAGATGTCTATCTGCCCTCTCTTTGAACTGACACACAGTGGTGTGCTAGTTAGTTCCACTTCTACATCAAAGCTCACAAAATCAACCCCAAGTTCTCTCCAGGATGTCAATGTTTATGAAACACCAGTCAGCAACTTTGACTGCAACCAGCAGTACCTATTTTTGAAGCCAGCAGGCTTTTTAGCTTCATGCTACACAACAACAGCATCAGAGTCAAATATCATGAAGACTGAATTAACCTGGATGAGAAAAAGAAGCCAGAGAGTTCTTCTTGCCAGGGAATGCTTCAGCTTTATTGCAGCCACGTTGTCATCTGTGTCACCACAGACGGGCACAAACAAGAAAAATGTATGCCCTATTGCCTGAGGCATTCTGGACAGGCAGGAAGGCTGGTGAAGAATTTGTTTAGGTGACAGCTGGAGAGGCCTAGAGGGCTGTCAGCTCAAATACAATCAGATTGAGGATTAATTCCCACATGCAAGACACAGGTATAGGCATCAAAATTTGGAACCCACTCAATCAGGGGAGCAGCAGTGTCTACTCTGGTCAGCAGGGGATGTGTCATTTGATGTGGTACTCTCTGAAATACACAGGTTCAGGGATTTCACTTCAGCAGAGTATTCTTGTAGATGCATAAGATGACTGTTTCAAGTTGCTGAGTACTGGAAAATCCTACTCTTTTACAGGAGAATCATAAAAATTTTGCTCAAAAAAGAAAAAAAGATTGCAAATGAAATTACTTGAACTGCAGATAGATCACCTTATTTGAAGAGATAAGCAAATTAGGACAGGTTTTTTCTTTGTTATACCATATAAATCTGGAATCAATCCATAGTTCTCATCAGAGCTGTCTCCTATTCATACCAGTGTAAGCAAATCAAGGAAAGTCTAGTTAGCTCTTTTCCCATGCTAGTGTAAACAGAGATTTGTATATTTGATGTGTATGTAAACTGATTAAATTTATTCCATCAATCTCTTTATGTATATAGTGCTCTCACATAAGTCAGGAAAACACATCAATACATTTGTTTTCTTTTTGCCTGTTTTATAAGAAGCCTCTGGCAAGGACAGCCCATTGGCAAGAGGCAGAACTTGAACTCCAGCTGTCATTATTGATGTCCCACATACCATATGAAACTTTCCAGAAACACTGAGAATTTCAGTTTTGTTTGGAACTTTTCTAAAAGCTTCCCTTTCAGGCAACTTAAAAAAATAATGATATTACCTGCAGTTAGGGCTCTGACAATTTTAACAACTAGTCATTAGGTTTTCATAATTGCAGCATTTCCTAGATACATTATGTCACAGATACACATCTGTGTAATCTTTTATTGTATGCATTCAGTCAGTCTTCGAAATCCAGAAGTGGAAAAATAGCACCTCATGCCTAGCAAAGCTATTACTTTAAGTGTCAAGCATTAGGCTTTTCAAGACCTGTGAACCTGTAGTAAGTACAAACAATTTTATGTGGAGAGTCTGATCCTGAATACAGTCACTCAGCCCTCAAATGATTAGATTTTCAAGAGCAGAGCAAAGGCAGACAAAACCCAGCTTTTTACCTGAACTACACATTTGAGACACCTTTCTTTGAATCAAACTTGCTATATGATTTGGATTTTAGCTCAAGCTGAGGTTCTCCTTGAGAGGCCGGATCAGTGCACATGTAATCTGAAAAGTTTGAAGGGATTATGTAATGGGCTCCTCCCATTCTGCAGAAGAATCACGGAGCAGAAGTTATCCCAACAAGCCTCCAGCACACTGATACCGCAGATTTGAGATGTTAGGAGGGGAAACTGTCACTAGTATCCTCTTCCTTGCTTCATACTAACTTTGGCAGATTCTTTAATTTCCTAAGGCAAGTCTGACCAACTTGAAACTATGCCATCCTAACAGATTGGTACAAGCATGAGGACAGGAGACAATGTACAATAGGTGTGTAAAATGTGCCAAGCTATGAAATTATTCTCTGTCTAGAGCTTCCATAATGCTTACAGATAGGGTACGTGCTCAGGAATCGCAGTAAGCTTAAAAAAATTAAAATAAAAAATTAAAAATAGAATGAAATGAAGAAAATTAACTTCCACAGCTGCTGGAGGCTTTCCCTGACCTTTACATGTATTTGTTAGCACATGTCTTTGCAGAAAGACATTAAGGAAAATACTAAAATGTGTTTTCCCACCTCTTCCATATATGATAACAATTTCCTTATTTTCTTCATTATTCCATACCCTCATGAATAAAGAACAGATGCTGGTTTCCAATGGCTAAGAAATGCATCACTTTTCATCTATAAAATCAAAATTTAAGTTTGTCCTTACTAAGTGAGTTGATCTTTTGAAAGAAATTCATTAGTGCATGACCAATGGAATTAAACAAAGAAATGCATCTGTGCAGGAACAATTTTGCTCCACAAATAACTCCAGAAAGTCAGAATCCTGTACACCATCACTGGGGCTCTTCATTTGGCTCTTCACCAAATCAAGTTNTTTGAAAGAAATTCATTAGTGCATCACTGGGGCTCTTCATTTGACTCTTCACCAAATCAAGTCATAAGAAAGCATCAGGCATCCCACAACCAGCTACTCCTAGACTGCTGCAAGCAAAACTGTGAACACCAGGCGAGACACAATCATCACTGCTGCCATGCAAGATACTACTTCTGAAATTCTTCTGCAGTATTCTTTGCCACACCAGTAAATCATCAGGGTGTTTTAGTGATAAAAACATCCACGATGCCTCTCAAAATCACAGTTTTGCACTCCTGCAGTAAATTTCACTTAAATACATGCAAAATAAAATATTTACTTTCAACATCATTCTCAAAAGGTATTTTTGATTTGTCTATTTGGCTTTGGATGTCGTTGTGGTTTTTTCAATAAAAATGGACCTAGGTAAAATTGAAGACTTCAAGAAATCTGAATCATATAATGAAAGCAATTTACCATTCTGCCTGGAGAGAGAGCTTTTCAATCAGTGTATTCTTCCTGCAATGACTTATGGATTAGAAGCATAGAGGTTCTTAAGAAAAACAAAAAAGGAAAAAAAATACAAGTGAAGATGAATATAATAAGGCGTAGGCTGAGAACAGCACATACAGACAAGAAAACAAATGAGTGGTTCTGACAGGGAGACTCAACAGAAAATAAAAAGAGAATGTTCCTGGGCGAGGCACTCTGCAAGATAACATGATAAAAGTTATAGTAGAAGAGGTACACAACAGAGCAAGACATGGATGCAAAAATAATAGAGAGGTGAGGTAGAAGTGACATTGTCAGAAGACATTGTCAGTCACAGATATGGCTGAAAAGGACTAGGATACTGCACAACTGAAAATGCCTGCTTGGTTCCACTGGTTGCTGTTGCAACTCATACCTGAAATGTCCATGACATGCATTTCTCTACAACTTAAAATTATTAAAAGCAGATGATACTCCAATCAGTATGAATTTTTATAAAATACTTCATTAAAAGAAAAAAAGATAAGATAAAAGAAAATGTAATATAAATGCATTACACAAATCACAAAACTTGCTATGAAATTACACGGCTGCTAATTGGGAAAGAGGCAACCTAATGCTTGCACTGAGGGATCCACAGCCTGTAGCTCAAAATCTCCGGGTACAGAGGAACTCTCTGGTCATTCAGCATTCAATTACTATAAACGCATGCAGTGCCTGCAGCCTGAGCACATACAGAAATGTCTTCTACTTCTAATGCTACACTGGGCACTTACCTTGGTTAAGCTAATATTTAAAGGGTACCCACGCTGACCATGCTTACTGCATCCTATGGGCCCGCTGTTATATTGTGAGTTCATACTATGTTCAGTTGTGCCCTGCATAAAGACTTTAAAACATTCAAATGGGCAAGAGAAGACCTCGGTTCCTAAAATCACTGCAGGCTTATCTGCTCACTGCTGGTAGCTGTGAGTACACTCTTTAGCAACAAGTAGTCATGTCCTTTTCAATATCCAGCCCTCGTTTCAGGTGATACTCAGGCACAAGTCATCTGCAGTAACAGTGGCCTGTCCCCCACAGCTGAATGAAGTAACTCACATTCTGCTGGGTTGAAATTACTTGCTGCCATGCAAATAAGGCAACTGGAAGCCAAACAGAGAGCAAAAAAAGCTTGAAGTGAGATTTTGCAAATACGTGTAAAGTCACTTCCTTCAGCCTCTCATACCAAAAGCAGTCCTGTTTGCTGAGGGCTGTTCTTGACCCACCTCCCAAACTCACAACAGTAGGAATATATTGTCACGAGGCCACAGAAATACTGCTCTAGTTCAAAACTTCTTGGAAGTAAGTGTGTAGTAGTCATGGGGATGAAGATAATGAAAGATAAGAAAGGTTATGAAGATAAGAAAAGTCATTAACAACCTTGAAGAACATTTCTATCACCCTCTGGACCTCAGAGCTGTGAATAATCCGTGTGGAGTGTGCACATTAATTGCAGGTACAGTGGAAATGACTTGCCTGACAATTACTGTTATGCAGCATCCATCTTGAACCAGAGGGCACCAAAACAGGCACTTGAAACTGGGAACAATACAGCACAATTCAATACAATATAGTAATTAGTACCTTTCAGCAAAAGAGCTTCCCAAGCTCCCTTGGAGCTAATACTCATGACACATGAATTCTTGTTGAACTGACTTATTTTGGATGACCCAGACTATCTTGCAATACCAAAGGGTTTAGAAGGCTTAGCCTGATGTTCACCTATCTTGAAACATATTTTTCAGTCTCATTTCCTCCAGGTCCAAGCCTGCAGCAAAAGGCACTTTTAGTAACCTTAAAGCAAGACAATACTGCTTAACAAATCTGCTGGGGCTGGTTTGTTTAACAGCACTCACTTTAGATGGATGTGCTGAATCTACACACAATTTGTGAGTGATGTCATTTCTGACAGCTATGACTATTTGTGTCCTTGAATGCTCTGGTATGGATGCTGAAAGAGCTTCAGCAGAGAATTTCTTTAGCTCTCTGCAGCACTTTTGTGAAAGTTCTGTCTTTCCCATGCAAGTAACTCAAAACAATGTTATTGTTTTATAAACTTCTTGCAGCTGCAGATTGTTTTGCAGAATTGTTATGGTTCTAAATAGGAAAACATCCAGAGATGGGTGTCTTAGAACTTGACCAATCCCCTTGAGGGGTGGATGGCAAAAACCAATTACCTTATGCCATTTCACACACTTTTGCGAACTAACATATAAAAGGCCTTCTGAGAAATCATTAAAGGGGGCTTTTGCCTTGTTTCCTTGTAACCCTGCGCCTGGCCTCTGTGTCATTTCTCTACTCGTCTGTGGGGAAAACAGCGACACTTTGGGAACCAAAGTCAGGGTTGATATTACTAAATACAATGTTTTAAAACTGTGGCTGTACTTGCTGCTGAGTTGTGCATATGAAGGAAGTAATCTACATGAATTTAAGGAAAACAAACCCCGACCTTTGGTGCAATAACTGCTTACATTTAAGAGGGATGTGGAGAAAGTAGAGAGGGTCTCTAAGGCATTCAGAGGTCTAGGAGAAAGTGGAGAAGGCCTCCAAGACATTCAGAGTTCTAGGGCCCATGATCTATCTCTATGAAAGAAGATGACCCCCAGAAATCCTTTCCTACCAACATTCCTATCAACCTCACACAAGTATAATCCATGCTGCTTCTGAATTGTGAGACATTCTTGAGAAAATTGTGGAGGTGTAGGACAGAGGAGATTGTTTCATTTTTTTTGACAGGTAAACAAGGGTTTATAAAGATGACAGAGTGATAAATGTTGGACAGAATCAAAAGATGCTTCAAAAGGTATTTGGGATTAAAGCTGTAACCTCTAGGTGTTTTAAAAAAGGGTAAAATAGAATTCCATAAAGTCGAAAGTCAAACATATTTTATGAGTAAGAATAATACAAAGGTGTCAGCAAAAAGCTGGAAATCATCTCAGGAAAATCAAAATACACTCCAAGAAAGTTAAAGAGAGAGAGAAGTTCATTACAAAGAGGTACAAAAAATAACACAGCTCTGTTCTGTAAATATGAAGTTAATGAAGAGTTGAAGGTGGAAACGGAAAGAAGCAGAAGTAGAAAGAGTGACTTCTTCACAATGTTCATCTTGCATTTCTTTGCAATGGAATCCTTGACCAAAATTCAAACAGGTAATAAAAATGCTCTTTGTTTCACA
This sequence comes from Rhagologus leucostigma, assembly GCA_013397725.1. Classification (NCBI taxonomy): domain Eukaryota; kingdom Metazoa; phylum Chordata; class Aves; order Passeriformes; genus Rhagologus; species Rhagologus leucostigma. The sequence continues at coordinate 373,982 of VZTD01002512.1, read as the reverse complement.
CAGGTTTGAAGCTTCTGCTGTTTTTAGTCAAAATGTTAAATCAAACCCTTCTGGGTGACAGTAGAAGTGTCTCTGGTCATTTATGCAATATTTTTCTGAAGACTAGTTTTAAAGCCAAAGTTGCAATTATATTATGTTTTTAGGTGCCTATCTACTTCTAGGTTAAACAAAGGACCAAGGCAGGATGAGATACCACACCTGAACAAAGTGCTATGATTTCCACTACATTCTCCTGAGCTTTTAAATCCTTTTAGAAATGATAGAAGACAACTCTAATTCATAAAGGGAATGATTTGCTGCAGTATGATAAAAAAACTTCTAAATGCATTTATAAGACACAGGAGCTTTTGACAACACCTGATACCTTAACTGTTGTGGTATATATAGCACATATATTTTACAATATTTAAGGATATATGAGAATCCATAGACTGGCATTTCCAATTTATACCTGAAGTCAGTAACATTCAGAAAACACTACAATTTTTCCCAAATCAGAGAATTTTCATAGATCTAATACAATTTAAAAAATATTTTACATTTTTTACTTTCTACTGAATTGTGATTAAAAATTTTTAGTAGCGCATCTTCAACAGGACCGTTGTCATTTATTTAAGACTGATAGAAAAATGATTCAAAGTGTAGGAAGTTCAGTGAACATGAAGTAAGTTTCACACTAATTCATCTGTTAATAAAAAGTTATTTCTTTTTCTTTGGGCAAAGAGAATATCTTCAATAACAATATTTTACAACCCAGAAATTATATTGCTTCACTGTCAGCTTCACCTGTCATAAAATCTTCACTACATAAAAGAAATCTACATTTTTCATAATGCAAGTGCTTGGTTTTTCCTTGGTACCTTTTTCTCATGTCAGCATCCAGAATCTTCTCAGAAGACTCCCAAAACCTCTACAGTCCATTTCTATTTTTTTTAATTCTGACCGATGCTAAGATTGCAAATGAGCCATTCAATTACTTTTTTTTTTTTTTGGAAAGCAGAATAGTGGTTGGTTCTCTTATATGGAACAGAATCGGAACATCCAGTTATTATTATTGGTTTTGATTCTCATTTCCATTCCCCCATCAAGATGTGAAACCATTAGGTAATGTAATAACCTCATCAAAATAAATTCAGAAACAGCTATTGAAATTTGTCTTCTAACTACCTAACTGAATTTCATGCTAGTCATATTTCCAAAGGCTTATTTAGGTATTCTGTCAAAATGAGAAGACCAACTTGATCTCTTAAAAAGCAAGAACACTGTCACAGAAGAGAAAGTTTACTTGAGAACACAGACACTATTTCTCCTTTAGTAGACCCTGGACTGGCAAAGTAATAAGGAAAATATCACCATGAGTTGCAAACTCTTCTATTTCAGGTAACATGAATTACCTTTGAAAATATTATCTTGCCATCTAATATTGAGTCTATTGAAATAAGTTCAATTTTTTTGCTGCAGAATGGAATGCAGCTCTTTTATGCATCCTAGACCTTTTCAGGATTTCTAGGAAGATGTGCAGAGATACTGCAATGGAACAAATGCTACGCTAAACTGTTCTTTAAACTCACACAGTGGAAGAAACTGGTACCTGAGTCCATTTTTAAAAACAGCAATTCAATGAGCTCAGGCAGTACTAGTTTTCAAACAGTATGACAAAAACATCTGTTGCTATGGTCTCAGGTAAATAGGAATAGATATGAATCATCACCACGCAGTTTGGCTTGCAGCTATTTTCCATACTATAATGTCCCAGGAAGATTATTGAAACAGAAATTTTTTTTCGTCTCAGCATGCATTTTCTCATGAAATTAAGTACTGGGAAATGGGTGAATATCTGATCCACTCTACTACAGCAAAAGTCAATTGTAAACTATTAGCCAGGTAATCACTTTTTCAGGAAATTGTATGTAAACTGGCACACTTTTAAACTGTTTCTGGATGAAGAAGGTGGAGCACTCCGTACCACTGAATGATAGGGGAAGTTTGGGAAACTCGTTATGAGTATCCTTAATAGTAGGCAAGAATGACTGGCAGTTCAGGCTCACTTAAATGACTTTCTGGAGGAGCTAATGGTCTGAGGCAATGTTCACTGCTCAGACAGTCATTAAGTATAAGAATCCACCTGACCTGGAGGTCATTACTGCTTACATTAATTACTGCAATGACGAATACTCCATGCGACACTCTACCACATCTCCCTAAAGTCATTTCTGCATCAAAACCTCCCTCAGGTTTCAGATCTATGGTGACATCTGGCAGCCAGGAACAGCACGTATAAACACATGTATTTGAATGAAGATAAAACACCAAATGTTTGAACTGAACAGAACAACCAACTAACTGGCAGACTCAGCCTGTAATTTTGCCATGACCCTAAGCATCCCTTTCCATACAGTCACTTATTATTAGCTATAGATCTCCCACACTTAGATTGTTCAAGAATTACAGTGTGTGCATAAGCCTTTGTATTTGCCCAGCCTAAACAGCTTTCTAACCAGATATAGATCTGCTAGGAGCTACATTAAGGTGAAAAGGTTTGGTGCTTACTTCATTGTGAAATGAAGCACATTAGGAATAATTTGAATTACTATTGCTTATCTGACAGTATAGGCTGTGAATAAACCTGCAAGTCGTGCATCTGCAATACCTGCACTTCATATGAGGTCTCTGCTCTGAAAAGCTTTGAGTTCTCATAGATACACAACCAAAGGATGGCAATACAAAAAAGGTCAGCATTTAAAAATTTGACCTCAAGAGATATGCTAAACACAAGGTCTAAAGGTAAGAGAGACCTGAAACCCATATAACTTCCAGGGACTTACTCAATAGCTTACACTGTTGTTGGACTCAGAGCAGAGTAACACCATTCAAAACTTTTTTATGATGACCTGGAGGTCATGTCAGGAGACTTTCTTTACAGCTAGGACTATTACTAACTGGCCTTTATTAATAGATTTGCATTGTATTTTGAGTTGTTTATAGTATTACTCCTGAGGTGACCTGTAAGTTTATGTCCTTGGTTCAAGTTCTCATGTCCTTAGTCACTTGTGGGCACCAATTATGTGTTTAGGACTGCTGGCTGAAGTCAGAGAAACTACTCTACTTGAGCAGCTGCTCCCCAGGATACAGGAGGGCTGACAGCCTGGGTCTGGAGGGTAGATATCTCAGCCCTTTGCAACAACTCTCTTCTTTTTTACAATGCAGTGCATTGCAGTAATACCATGTAAAACAAAAATAAGGTCTGCTTTCCTTCAGATTAGTTAAAATAATTTGTATTTTTGGATTCTGACACACCAGAACTAAAGAGCATAAAGATAACCATTATCAATACATTAATTCTGATATTTTCCATTTATCTGTTTCCAAGACTGGAGCTGTCAATGCAAGCAAGGTCTCTTTATTGGATATAGTAGATCAAGTGGGCAGTTTCTGCAAGGAAATACATGAAAGAATGTAAAAACCTCTTCAAAGGATCATTAATAAAAGGATGAATATTCTTTCAATTAATCCATGTTTTTATAGTAGTCTTAAGCACTGCTTGCTGCATGTAGCCTAATGCAAAAATTGTAATGCAAGGTCTGTCTGTTCTTGACATGTTGTATTATAAATGATTATAAACACCTCCAGTGCTGTTGGAAACAGCGTGAGCTGCTTTCCTGAGGTATTTACTGTAGACTTTCAAAAAGTGCTACATGACTTAAGGGTTTGACTTTTTTATGGCCATGGTGGCTTTTACAGGAATATAACAAAATGTTTTATTAGTGTACTTTCGAATGTTTAGTGATTCAACAACAACAGCTTGCAGCGATTTGCTATACAGCAGTAGCAAACAACTGAGGTTTTAAAAGACACAGAGGGAAACAGTATTTGATAAAAAAGCATAAAAGGAATTGTCTCTCTGCATCAATAGTAATAACATCTACTACTTTGCAGGGAAGATAGCCTAACTGGACCGTTAATTATATTTTTTGTCTGATTTCATCCAAACAAAAAAGCAACACCTTCCAGTCAGTCTACCTTTTCATGCTTTGCCCAGAAACAAACATTAGCTTTAATAAAGAACAGCTTCAGCTCCTTGCAGACCTCCAGACCTGTAATTCTTAGACAAGGTGGGAACATAAAGACTTTTTTCTTGACCTTTCTGCTTTAAAATACGAATGTAAATGACAATGTGCCTTTACATTTTAAATGAAGGAGGAACTAGGATCCACCTAAGAAATATATGCTCCTAAATCTAAATGCTGGACTACTCCTTAAATAATTTGTTTGTTGATATAAGAAACTCATGTCAGATAAGCAACGTGTAGCTTCAGTACACAATGCTTTTTTTTCAAAGGTAGAAAACTAAGGAATGCTAATATAAGCCTCTAGCAGGTAAGTCCAAGTGTAAGAATAGAGGCTTTCAGGCACAAAAAGAAGTAATTACACTAAGTAAGGTGAAATGAAATGACAGAGCAGGGTATCTAAAACTGCACATTGGTTCTAGGGACTTGAACGAATGTCATGTCTGATAGTATCAGAAGTCAGACAAAATGCCTGGAGGATGAGAATAAAATAGTCAGGGTCAGACGAGCAAAGATTATCGCTATCAAGTTATGTACGAGCAGTAGGAGAACCTGAGCCTGGCTAGACACCAAAGGGTGAGCTGGAGCAGGGATTAAATTTGTTAACCTGACACTTCTTGAGGCTTTGTGCTAGATGCTTGGGTGAGAGGCATGACATCGAAGGGAAAAACAAAAGACTGTGTAGAAAGGAATTTCTGAAAGACAAGCTATAGGAAAAAATCTTAAGACCTTCACAGATAAGGTTAAAGAACAAATAAGAAGTGTGTTTCAGAGCTTTGTCACATAGCTCTGCCTCAAACTCAGCAACACAATTGAGAAGTCCCTTTTTTTTGTTCCACAAAGTTATTTGAAATGTCACACACCTTGGAGAGCTAGTTGGCTTGTAATAAGAAACACTTCATCTGCTATAACCTTTCAAAACACTAACTATTCAGCTAGAAAAATATTCTAGATGACTTGTCCTGTCTCTTTTATTCTGGAGTTTAACAAGACCCGTAAGAATAATATATTAAGATGTATATTATTTTCATATCTTTTATATCTTATTCAAGATCAAAGAACTTTAGACTTTATCACCATAAACATTTAACGTCATTTTTAAATGAAAATTATTTTAAAATAATATAAGCTTACTATAGGTGTTTGTTCTTTAATTTTGCCATCCATGTTTATTCACAAAATGTAGAGGTTATGCAAAGAGGATTCTGTCATGTTAGAATGATTTTGCAGGTAAATGTTATTTCACAGCTATGGCAAGTAAGATATTTTTCTTCATTTTTGTAATAAGTTTCCATGCCATGCTTTTGCATAGAAAAGAGTATTAGGTGTGCCTGAGCTTAACAATAGTGGTTTCTGGACTGTGGGTCAGGCAAAATGCTCTGAGAAGACATGAAGATTCAGTCTGACTTGTGAGCATCTGAGCAAGAACCTCAAGAACATCTATAACTGAGGAAAAGTGTGAAATCTCAGGAAAAAAAGGGCTTGCAAAAATAGTCAAAGCCAGCAGGATAGTAAGAAAAGCAAAGAGCAGATATACAAACAAAACTCAGAGGGGACTATCATTCGGGATGTCATGGAAAGTCTCTTGTCCTCAGAGAATGCCCAAATATCTGACCCTGTTTTCCTGTGGGCAGAGGTCTTCTTACTGAGCTCCTTTATTTCTGTTCTTTCTCACACCACATTTTCTCTAGTGTACAAAATCTGATAAAACTTAGTTTCAGAGATTCAAATGCTATTGGTGTTCCCAGACAAAACATATTAAGAAGTAAATCTCCCTCAATACAGTAGCTAGCAAAGGGTCCACATTCACAGGTGTGGTTTAAATTCTTCAGCTACACTTGAATTTCCACAGGAATAATTTTCAAATATAGGCTACCTAGACAAGGAAGACATATTTAATTTTCTAGGCACATCTCACACTGTTCCAGAAGGATGGTTAGAGTTTGAAACAAAACCCTTTTTACCTCACCTGTACATTTCTACATTTATCATGTTAGATTAATCCACATGCTTCCATTGTCTCACAGTAGTTCAATCAACAAAGATACTTTATGCAGGCAAAGCCAGGACCAGCTGGAACCCAACTCCCTGGCATTAGATATTAAAAGAAACGATTTTTTAAATAAGTCTGAGAGAGGCATTAATCAGTACGGATAACTCTCATCCTCTCATACAGCCACCACTCTTCCACTAGACCTCTTCTCTAGTTGCCCACTTCCTTCCCCTTACGAGGATATGACCTTACTTTCAGCATAACTGCTCATGCCACTCATTATATATTAAGAGCCTCTCTGTTTTTTCTACATTTCATGCCTAACATACCCCATTTCTCAACTCTTAATAAAGTTTTTAGTAAGGACAGTGAGAGCAGTAAGAGCAGAGCTCTTCTCTCATGAGTCACGAAGGTATGGCAGATGGTGCACTAATGTGTTAATTAAATGGCTGCTTTGCCTGTGATTTTCCTATTGCTTACCTCCTGATGTTAAGAGCTGAGAAATAATGGAAGGGGTTAATGAGACAGAAACTTATCCAGGTGGTCAAAATTTCACCGCAGCTCCAAACACTAGGTGCCATCTCAACAGTCAACAGCAAAAGGGATGAAAGTGACGGCCATCTTTGCATGCCACTGGCACTACAGAGCACTGCAGCCTGCTGCAAGACTCACATGTCCTTGCAAAATTTGTACAACAGAGGCATAGTGTCAGCAGATGAGGAAAAGGCAGAGGTACTTAATGCCTTCTTTGCCTCAGTCCTTAATACCAAAACCAGTTATCCTCAGGCTCCTAGAGCTGGAAGTTAGTGATGGGAGATGAGTGATGGCTCCATAATCCAGGAGAAAACTGCCTGGTATGCCACCCAAAGGTCTACGGGTCCAGATGGGATTCACCTGAGAGTAATGAGCAAGCTGGCAAAAGAGCCAAGCCACTTTAAGCATATAGCAGCAGTCCTAGTTAACCAGAGAAGTCCCAGTTTAGCAGAAATTAGCAAATGTAACACCATCTACAGGAAGGGTTCAAAATATGATCCAGAATACTATCAGCCTGACCTCGGTACCGCGGAAGGGCATGGAGCAGATCATCCTGAGTGCCATCACAGCACGTGCAGGACAACCAGGGGATAATGCCCAGCCCCTGACCTCAAAAAGGACACTGAGGTGCTGGAGCAAATCCAGAGAAAGCCAACAAAGTTGGTGAACGGTCCATAAGGAGCAGCTGAGAGAGCTGGGGGTGTTTAGTCTGGAGAAGGCTCAGGGGGAACCTCACTCCTTTCTACAACTACCTAAGCGGGTTGTAGTGAGATGGGGATCTGTCTCTTTTGCCATGTCTCAAGTGAAAGATTGAGAAAAAATGGCCTTAAGTTGTGCCAGGAGAGGTTCAGTTTTGATATTAGAAAAAAGAATTTTCACTGAAAGAGTGTTTTGGCATTGGAATAAGTTGCTCAAGGAGGTGGTGGAGTCATCGCCTCCGGAAGTGTTCAAGAGGTGTCGGGATGTGGCACTTGGAGATATGGTTTAGGAGTGATTATGGGTCGATGGTTGAACTGGATGATACGGAAGCTTTCTTTCAATCTTGATGATTTCCATGATTCTGTGGTTCTGTTATGTTGAAGAAGAAATATTGTCAAGCTGATATGGCCAAACACACCAAAGGGGAGAAATTACAGTAGTGCTACAGCTTAAAGAAGAGGGACAAAACCAGTATTCTACAAAGTAGTTATTCCCACTGCTTCCCACCTTTTCCTAGGGTACAAAAAGAACTGTCTTAGATTAATTGCTCACACACCTAGCTTTTTGCTATCTACCACAGTTTTAATACATTCACTTTTTCACAGATAGCAGCCATCCAGGTAGCCTCAGCTTCCAGCTTTCCAAGCAGAAGTACTTACACCTCCAGCAGCTGTTTACACCAGCCAAGAGAGAAACTTAAGAGATAATTTTATCTCCTTTACTGTGTCCTTACTAAAACCCTACACTGTCACATAGGAATCCTGTGATGGGTATTCTGTCATCATTTTATGCTCAACATATGTGATGCAAAGCTGTTATTCTTTCTTCTCAGACCTTACTTCAATACCATCTTTGTTCCACAAAGGAGAACCTCACTCCTTCTCCAATACTGTGATGCCTACAAAAGCTTATAGTATCCTCTGGTACCTGGCAGTCCTGCTTATCCTTCTGACCAACGTCATTTTGCTGCTTTTATATTTATACCCATCTGCTTCCTATTTCCTCAAGCTAACACTGAACACGGGCTGGACCAGGGATTATTTCTTTGTTCTGCATTTAAACGGTGCATGAAGTTGAAGCAGATCCTCTGGTTAATGATTACAGCTCCCAGAAGCAATGGCAACATAAATAAATTACACAGTGTTAATAACCTTAGTCACTTCATTCTAGGGATTGAACAATATCCAAAGATCACACACTACTTCTGCATTATTTCTGGAGATATTTACAGGGATAAAGATGCAGAATGTTAACAACCTGTGTGCAAACCAACAAATATCCAGACTGAAACAACACTTGCAAGCATAGTTAAGTAAATCCCTGGTGGATTCAATAAGAATCCAATACTTGGCAGGTCATCAATCATTGTAAACCACTCCAAAAAAAACCTTTTATATCTATCTTTGCTCCACAAACAACCCCCTGATCTTGACTTTAATCTATATCCACCACTTTTTGTTTCATATGCAGTTACACTGGGGCCAAAGCTACATGCTTCACTATATGATGTAAGTGAAAGTCTGCCTGGGAGTCAGTAGGAAGCAGGCCAAGATTACACTAGATACTTACAGAAGCTGATGGATGTCCGGGTAATTTTGAAAATCTCTCTAATCTCCTATCTATGTCTTTTGGCTCCTAAATTACTTGGAAAATATTACTAATAATTATCCTGGTTGGCTTTGAGAAAATTACACAGTATTTTTATTTGGAATTAATTTTTAAAGACATTAGGGTACAGAAGGGCAGAATATAATGGATAAAGCTAATATTAAGAAACTGGAGAAAGCCCGGTATAGGGCTACTGAGATAGTCAAAGGTTGAGAGCACATGGCCTACAAGGACAAGTGGAAGGACTTGGGCTGATTTAATCCAACAGAGAAGTGGGCAACAGGGGATTTAACTACCTGCCTGTGACTCCGCGAAACAATTATAGAAGTTGTGGAGCTAAAGTGATGCAAAGTTTGGCAACCACCACAAGTTGTGGTTTAGNGGGGGGGGGAAATAATGAGAAGGTCAATTCAGTGCTGACTCCTGTTGTCTGGAAAGGTTATGGACTCTGTGCAGTCAATCTGGACTTGATTGGACAAAACCATGGCTAACCTGTTCTGGTACGAGTCCTGTTTCAGATAGCAGTATAAACTCAGGGCTTTCAGGGGTCATTTCCGAACAATATTTCTATGGTTCTGCAATACTGTGATGCAAATTTTTTACAGCATCAAGACAGTGGACATTTTAGAAATGTCAATGCCTTTAAAAAACATCACTTTGTACTATAGTTGATCATCTGTAAAATTAATACCATACCTCCCTATTTTCCAAGGGGACTAGTTAGGGGATAGTTCCCAAGGGAACTATCTGGATGAATGAATTATGTATGTGAAGCTGCCATCTACCGCAGTTAAAAATGCCAGAGTAAATGAAAAAAAAGTCTAAATAAAAATGTGTGACAAAAGCCTCTACTGGTCTAAACTGCTGTAACTCTAGTGACTGAAACAATATTACACTAATTTACTCCAGCTGAGCTACCACCTCATGTTGTTTATTCATCCAAATGCGCAACTGTTAAGTTACATGCTGCTCAGTATGAATTATTAAAGTCAGGAAGTTTTGCATGCAAAATATTGGCTGTCTGAAAAGCAATGTTTGCCTTAATTTAGTATCATCATTGGGGAAACTTTAGAGAGTTATGAAGGACTCCAGAAGAACTATGTTTAAAGGACTCTTCTTACTGAAAGCTACCTGTGGTAACAGACTGCTAAGGACTAAATGCTTTTCAGGAAGAGAGACCATTTCTCACATTCTGTTAGAGGTATAGTAAAAATTAGTACCTGAAAACTCTAAGCTGTCATATTCCTTCAAAACCATTTCCACTTCAAAACTGCAATCTCTTATGCAAATCTGAAGGACAAATAAAGGACCCTCACTGTACTTAACTGGCCTCTGTGTTTGTCAGAAAAAACCTTGCACAGTCAAGCAAGGCACCATAAACTGAAACAATTTTCAAACACACTTTTCAGGAGACGGAAGAAAAGTTTATAAAAAGGTCAAGACTGCAGTCATCAAAATAGTGGAATCAGTGCTTGAGGAGAGAACTACCATTTGCAGGGAATGGAAGTGTGCCAGATAAAGAAGCTGCTGCCCAGACTTCTTCAACCCTTCCATAAGAAGAGGGCTAATTTCTTAAGGAGCCATTAGAGAATTATGCTGTCTCCTTGAAAATGGGGCATCACTCAAGAAATCACTTACAAGGAAAGAGAAAATCTTTTCTGAGAAGCCAGGTCAACTTCACAGATAGTCTGGTAGAGAGACTGAATGTGATAAGCACTGTAAAAGGGCTCAGATTAAATTAAGTAACTCTTTATTACTACAGGAAGCCAGCTGAGCTTTGAAGAAAGAGCAGGTGATTAATTTAATAGGGTAAAAGATACTTCTAGGACTGGTCAGTAATTAATTAAATTGGAGACCAGTGCTCAGGTAAAAGATTGAGCAAAATCCAATAGACTTAAGAGCATGTACCAGTGAATTAGCTACCGGCAGTTTGAACAAATGTCCATACTGTCACAGATAAACCTCATTTACTAGATGATCTTTGAATGCTGGTACAGCCCAAGAAACAAGAGGTGACAGTAGTTCTATCCATAAGTAACTGTCATTTGGAAAAATACTAGAAACGGAGGCTCTTCTTTAACTTGGCAGCGAGTCACTAGTGGTGGCCCCCAGGGATCAGTGTTGGGCCCAGTCCTGTTTAATGTCTTTACTGATGAACTGGGTGAGGGGATCGATCCTACTGTTAGCAAATTTGCAGATGACACCAAGCTGGCAGAGAGTGTTCATCTGCTGGAGGGTAGGAGGCCTCTGCAGAGGGACATGGACAGGCTGGATTGATGGGCGCAATCCAGTGATACGAGGTTCAACAAGACCAAGTGCTGGGTCCTGCACTTTGGCCGCAACAACCCACTGCAGCACTACAGGCTGGGGACAGAGTGGCTGGACACTGCCCAGGCAGAAAGGGACCTGGGGGTGCTGACGGACAGCCAACTGAACGTGAGCCAGCAGTGTGCCCAGGTGGCCAAGAAGGCCAATGGCTCCTGGCCTGTATCAGCAACAGTGTGGCCAGCAGGACCAGGGCAGTGATTCTTCCCCTGTACTGGTGAGGCTGCACCTTGAGTGCTGTGTTCAGTTCTGAGCCCCCCAATTTAGGAAGGATGTTGAGGTGCTGGAGTAAGTCCAAGGAAGGGCAACAGGGCTGGTGAAGGGTCTGGAACACAAGTCCTGTGAGGAGCAGCTGAGGGAGGCGGGGTTGTTTAGCCAGGAGAAAAGGAGGCTCAGGGGAGACCTTATTGCTCTCTACAACTCCCTGGAAGGAGAGTGTAGCCAGGTGGGGGTCAGCCTCTTCTCCCAGGCAACCAGTGACAGGATAAAAGGGCACTGTCTTAAACTGCCACAGGGGTGGTTTAAGATATATATAAGGAAGACGTTCTTCACAGAAAGGGTGATTGGGCATTGGAATGGTCTGCCCAGGGAAGAGGTGAAGTCACCATCCCTGGAAGTGTTTAAGGAAAGACTGGATGTGGCACTCAGTGCCATGAGCTAATTGACAAGGTGGTGTTAGGTCATACGTTACACTCGATGATCTCAAAGGTCTTCCGTGAAAAGGATTCCGTGATTCTGTGAATAGTAATAAAATATGTTCATAGCATAAGAAATACAAAATAATAGTAAGATTAACAAATAAAAACCTCTGTGTTAGCTGTAACTCTTCTTCATAGCAGACTGCCTAAGGCAAGACAGCCTGACCCTTTGCAGGTCACACAACTCTGTCCTCTTAGCACCCCAGCAACAAGGAAGGAAAAATAGAGGGGAGCACAACCACAGCATGGCTGCTGAATTGACAGGCCCACACTGACAGCTTCCCACAGAGCACTGTGAACATTTCTACAGGGACAGCTATACCCAGCCTCACATTCACATCGCCCTTGTAAGTCAGTGCTGATACCAAACCACAGGTACTTTGGGTTTACTGTCCAGTGAACACTCCTGCATCCAGGTGGGCTTGCAGCTTCCAGGCCATGTCTGACCCAGCTGAACAGCACACTGACTACAGCAGTGTCTACTGAATATACTCAGTATAACTCTGGTTGCTCTTTCTTCCCTTAATATATAACAACTTCCTCTGTTTGAGTTTTCATAATTTTCCCTACACAAACTAACAAAATATCATCCTCAGATGATTTTTCACTACAGTCAGCAAAAAATCTGATGTGCTTTGACTGTAATAGAAGCTCTTTACTAGGAGATATCATGATGGAGAAACCAAGGCTATCTACTGTATGCATTGAGTGAGGAAAATGTCCTGAAAAAAACAGTGTGCATTTATGTGGTTGAAGGCTATCTTAATGTATATCCATCACAGGTATTTTGGTATTTCCAAATTTCTGAAAGCTTAATTTTGCAGCCTTGAAAATACTCTTCTAACATATTTTTTAATCTTTCCTTATGAAACCTTTTCTGTCATATGAGTCAAGAAGAAAACCATTATGTAGTGCAAAAAACACATGCAGCCTGAAGTGGACAACTGATTGCAGTAGCAGGTTAGCATCATTTCAGATTTCATCTGTATTAATAGATAGAATAGGCATTGATCCTAGGAGTTCTTCATCCATACTTCATACCCATAAATTGTTAGAACTGCCTCTGACATGGTTTTTTTTTGGCCAGGTAGCCTTGCCACCAGCTTGTTCAACAGTGTAGGAGTAGCCAATTAGCTCTTCCTTCACAAGCTGGTTCCACCTGAACTAACATTTTTCCTCATATTTCTCCTTTTTACTCCAGGTCCACTAGGTTTCCCAGTCCAGTCTCCCAGCTCAGTCTCAATTTGCCCTGTTGCCTCCAAGCTCACCCCGCAGCTGTCCCTGGTGTCAATGTCCCAGCTGATGACAGCTGACATGATGCAAGGCTAGAAGGGCTGCTGAATGTGTTGAGTGCTGCAAGTGCAGGGTGAAAACTCTTGGAGCCCAGTCAGGAATGGTGCCCGCAGCTGACAACACAGCCTTCATCATAAACCAGCCCATGGGATTTTCATATACAAGTTACCAGCACTATAAGCAGCTCCTTCGGAAACTGCAGCAAGTGTTATCTGCTGCCTAAAACACGGAATAAACAAACACTACAAACCTGAGAGTTTTCAGTTCTTGACATGAGTAGTTTTCAAATGAAAATGGGGAAAAATCCAGACTGCGTGGCAAAGCTTTCATTCAGGTCCGCTGTCGAGAATATCCTCCTCATTTTCACTGAAGATGTTTTCATTAGCAAATTAACAGTTAGAGGGGTGAAAGGTGCACAGAGCTGTACTTGCTTGGCTCACATGTGCTCCCGTGTAAGTATTATGGTAGTTGTACACAGGCTGATGAAAATGTTATCCATTATAATCTGAAAGTAACGTAAAAATACAAGAACATTTAACTGTGTCTCTCAGTTTTTAACCCAGAGTGGAAAAGAGAGATGTGTCCCCATTTACCTGTTTCACAATGTATTAAAGATTTCTTGCCAGGTTTTTTGATAAATGTTACTTAATTTATGAAAGCTTAGAAAGCTTAGAAAATGGATGAACATTGAAATAAGAGTTGTATTTCATGAGAAATTCAGTTCAACCATTTTAAGATATTGGGATACCACTCATTTCCTTGGATGGAAGAATTCCTTTCATTCCTGTTTTACGGTTATCAGAGGCTCTGGTAATAGATACAACATTCCTCTGAGTACAGAAGGCAGCAGAGAAACACCTCTATCTACTCCTACAGGAGACTCATATGACGAGGAGAGGTTGAGCGTCACAGTGGGGACAAAACAAAATTACTACATAAAAGTGTGTATCTATAAATGTAATTTCCAATAAAGACTAGAGTTATGTGGAGTGTTGTCTTCATCTCAGGGGGATTCATAGGAATAAGTAAGATATCCGCATTGTAAATGTCTCTTTTGGCAACTGCAATAGCTACTATAGCTCTGGCAGTAACTCACATAAAGTTTTTAACTTAAAAGTCACTTTTATTGGCTAATGGAGTACAGGCCACAAAAGCTGTACTTTCTTTCTCTTCAGAAAGCACTGAGGGATCTTTAAATTTCCACTTGAATAACCACCAGAAATGGGCACAAGCCTGGTTTTCGCTTTTTTCTCATGTCTTTTTTAAGTAGGTCATTTTCTCATATGTCTTTTGAAAACTGTTATCTGAAGCATGTCCTGATGTTGATGCCAATTATGCACTCTCTGCCCTCTCCTCAGCAATTCTGTTCATTTATTAATTTGTTGTGAGGTGGCTAATGCATTGTACCCTTAACCCCTGAGAGATGCAGCAGTGGTCTGTACACTGCTGAGTATTATATTCCACTCTATTCAAGACCTCCTTCTTCAGCTGAGGCACCATCTGGGCCACCTACCATATCTGGATTTAAGAGCTCTCCCAAGATGAAGAACAGAACATTTCTAACAAGGAGGTGACAGCTGAGTTTTAAAAAAAACCCCAACAACCAAATAAAAAGAAACAAACAAAACACCTACGCAAATTCTTTCATTTATTTATCTTAAAGACTTGTGAGAAACAAACACAGTGTATGCAACAGGCAGAGATGACAGTTTAAGCACTGACACAGCCCAAAGAGCTAGAGAGTGTCAGACCAACACACATAGCAACCCCAGGCTGCAGCAGATTTAGACTGGCATTTGAAGAGAAGGGCACTGTATTTGGCACTTAAATAAGCACAGCAAGGGGGAAAGAAAACAGAGTACCAGAAAAGGGAAGGACATTCTATTCCCTCATCTCTTCAAACCTGACCAGAAATGCAGTAAACTCTGAAATAAACCATTTTATCTAGCATGAGATGACAGCTGCCACCCTTTCAAAACTGGTAACTGCTAGGTAAAATGACCATAGACGGTATGTCACACAAGCTGTTTTTAAGTAAGAGAACAGAAGTTATCCCACAGTACATCATCAATCTCACTGATACAAGCAGTGAAACCAACCCTAGAAGCAGCATACACAAGCAGGAACCAGCCAGATTTGACACAGCTGAGCTGCCTGCAAGCAGCGGTTGTTGGTCCCACAGAAGTGCCTATCCCGTTCCTGCTATCCCAGAATTTAGTACCAGCCACCACTGCGCAGGGAGACAAAAGTGAGGTTGGTCAAGTTTGAAGCTTTTAGTCCCTTGATTTCTCCGAAGAGGGAGACGGGAAACAGACTCCCAGATTGCCAGATTTTGGAAGTTACTTTGTCGAAAAAAATATACATGCCATGCACTTTCTCTGGAAAACTGACAGCATTAAAGTTGTTGATATAAAGGTGATTCCTTTTTCCTAACAGATTTTGTTCAAAGCAACCTCTAAGAAACCTTCATCCACTGAACAGATGGGATACTGAATTCACTTGTACCTGAGGAAGGGTACTAAAAAGTTGGGCTTCACAGACTGGCAAGAGAACTTTTAGACTATGCCCATTTGAGCAAAGCAGTGAAGTTTCTCTCTGTGGGAGTTCATGTGCATCCATGCCAGTATATGCACCTCTCCTGGTGCCCTGAAATCTTGGACATGCTGCCCTATTACCACATCAGTTTTCCATCCCTGTGCTAGCTGCTTTGTTTGCAAGGTGTGGAACCACAGCACTGAGTTCTGCTATGCAATGCTGACATAACCTTAGAACCTCTGAGCTCAGAACAAGAAAGGCAAGCAGGGATCAGGATACTGAACTTGTCTTAGCATTAGGAGAAGTCTCTAGGCCCAACACTGGTAACATGCATTACTGAATACACAACGCTCTGTTATCAATGAGAAGTTCTGAATACTGATGTCAAATACATTGTATTACCACAGCTGACATTCAGTAAACAACAACGGATGGTTTTAGAAGGCCTGCTAACCTCACCCCAGAGGGTTCCAGCCACCCAGGCACAGCTGAAAGCTTTCATCACAGACAGAAACACCATGATCAAAGCCTACCAGGAGAGACTACTCAGATGAGGAAACAAATGGGCTATGACATTCAAATATTATACCAAACATGCCACAGAAGAGAAAGGAAACACAGTTAGGGATCCACTGTTTAACAGATCTAAGTTTGATGCATCAGCATAGCAACTGGTAAGACTATCTTCTCTTCCTGTTTCTCAAGATTGGTACAACATGCATTTTCACTACATTCAGTATGGGGAGTATTCAGTAACATCTGTTCATATTTCAAAAAATCTTTAGAAAGCATTGCTAAGCCCCATGTATACTGAGATAACTAATGCAACATGGCATTGACCTAGAGGGATTTAGTGGCTTTGAATGGAAAATCCTTTTTTTTTCACTTTCACATATTTATGCAGTAGCTAACAACACATGAATGTAAAGATACTTGATATTCTCTCTCAAATTAAAAAAAAAAGTAAATTTATACCAGCACCTAAATAATAAGTCATATCAAAATACTAAATCAATTTCAGTTTTCGAAATTATTAAAAATGTGATTTAAAATGTCTCTCTCTTGTAGTACAAAATGGATTGCTGTAACTAATCATCTGAAATCAAATACATAATTTGTACACTTCTTGAAGTCATACAACCCAACATACAGGTTTTCTGATCATTTCCCAAAAGATTATTAGTGCCTTTTGAACAGCTACACTGCTTTTGTTAGAGTTGCCACATTTTACTCCTGAGGTGATAATCTTTCAGGGAAAAGAGTGAAGCCATTGCTATGCGTTGTGTTCTTGCACATTCAAAGCTATCGGTACAGGCACAGCACCTTAAATCCTGTATTCAGATGCAGTGCTGTAAATCTGGCACCACCATTAAAGTACACAGAGGTATGAATTGACATTAGAGTAAGCAGAATCTGGGCACAATGCATATTCCTTTTCATTAAAACTCTAAAGCATTTTGAAAACCCTCAGGTAAGATGTACTAAAAGAAACGTAAAGTATATTAACAGTTATCGATGTGCACACTTTCATGCATAGAAAGTCTGTGTATAAACTGCAAAGGACTATGGAAAGGGAATACTGGATCCTGCGAAAGACATATCACAAGCCAGTTCATACGCTGGGGAATGAAAGCATGCTTTGTACTCCCACACCTGCTCTAACACACACCTAGCCCAGCTCAGACACCCTCAGTGGCTGTGTACATCTAAACTGGAGCTGAAAATCTGCTAGTCATGTACCAATCTAGAGCATGTGATGACTGACTTGTGATCTCAAAGGTGCACACACTGACAACGACGGATATGGCCTCTGTTTTCATGTTTATTCAAACGGTATGACTATTCAAGCACATCAAATTTAGAGAGCATAGAGGAATAGTCCCTACACTGTCTTACTCCTTCTATGCTCTTCCCACCCTGAGCAGTGGAGCTGGCACACAGGTCACTAAAGCATGTCCAGCTAATGGCTCCCAGCTCCCTCTCGAGTCCAGAGAGAGTTCACTCACAAGTGTGTCAGTGAACGAGTGCAGGTATCACTGCACTTTGGGTTGTGCAAACGCACATGCCCAAATCTTCCTTTTCATGTCACTTTACATTTACCACAGGGAATTATTTCTTGTAATTGTTTAGGGATGAACATTAATCATATTTTCTGGCCAGAGCAACTGCTTGAATGGAGTCCTAATAATATTTTTTTTATTCTATCTTGCCTTTTCCCTTTATGGTTTTTTTTCTTACATTCTGCTATTTCTTTTCTTTTGTGGCATTACACCATCCCTCTCATCATGAAATTCATCCCACCCTCTCCTATCAGTAATTTTGGGGTTTTGTCATCCTTTTTTTCCAGCTGCGTGCCAGAGCTGCCGGCTAGGGTGGCTCTGCCATTTATCTGCAGATCCCTTGTCAATTCCAATGGACTCCAGCAGTCCCTTCAGCTTCACGCGTCATGTTGCCAAGCAACATGCTTATTGGTAGGGCTTTTTATTATTGTTGTCGTTGTTATTATTATTAGGAAAGGTAAACTTTTTCTTATATTTCAAACATTTTAAACACATTTTCATTACATAATTTGCTTCAGTTCAAAATACAGGAAAACATTGCTCAGGGGAGTGAAGGAGCAAAGCAAATGAATTCCGCTGTGGCACAGAGATAATGTGAAGTTTGTCTGCATGGGTACTGCTATACAAAAAAAAAATTGACAGGTATAACAACACAGCCTTATGTTTTGTCACTTGGAAAGCCCTGCATACGGAACCTCATCCTGATACGAAGCCTTCATATTCTTTGCCAAATCACTGGAGGGGGAAGAATTAACATTAGCCTTAGAAGCTAAGGGAACAGTGGGAATATTAATGTTCTAATTAAAAGAAAGGAATTTTGCACGCCCAGTGAAGCTCCTCTGTAGACCAAGTCCTTGAAAGGAAGTTGCAACAGATGGGTACTAAAGAGATTCCTTTTTTATTATTATTATTTATTTTCCTCATATGATTAGATCAAAGCAGCTAACTCCATTTCAAAAAAGATAATTTTAGGTAATTTTATAGGCAGTTATTTATATTGGTAAAGGCTAACAAGACAAAGACTTGTCAACCTGGTTTTTAATCTTGGTCCATCAGAGGCTTTCTGTGTAACATTAGGTAAGTGATTTATGCTCTTTTCATGATTCTCCTGATCTGAACTTTAGGTGTTTCCTTCCTAGTTCTTAGGATTCACCACAACAGAGTCAACTAGCATTTCCAAAAATATGGAGATCTTTCAGTGGAAAGCGCTACATAAATATAAATTGGTACTTTAAAGGAATAGTAGTTCCTACAGAAATATTTTCTGACTCATACAAGGCGCTTTTGCTCTCCACTTGAAAGATTATTTTTGGTACTCTTTCAGCCTTCCCCCAGGTTTATGACTGAAATAATCAAAGTACGTACACGGATTTTATGTTTATGAGAGATGCTAATCTGAAAGGTACAAAGATGGAAGCAATCTAACCACAGAGAAGATCCAAAGTTAGTGTTAAAAAGACATGAAGCCAGTGATTATGCCTAACAGACAATGCTGCTCCTAATTTCAACACAGTAGTTTTCTCTCATGTTTGTATAATTATCTCTCTTAATTCAGACATTTAGACACTTGCCTCATTCAAAGGTAAGGTCTTATGCATCTCTAGGGAACTGTTTCTCTGCTTAGATTTAGGCATGTAAGAAGGAGGAAGGACGAAGAAGATTACAGTCTGTCAAACAGGATTTGTTCTATGAGTAAAATACATTCCAACAAATATTAAAGGAATTCCCTTGCTCTAAAATAGTTAAGTGACCAGGAAAAAAGAACAATAACAAGTGATGCAGAAAATGTTTATATTCTGGGATTCACTCCTCCCAAAATTAGTTTGTTGAGGCTTAACAAAATTAAATTTAACAATCAGCAGGAAAGTAAGCCAAAAAAGAAGTTCAATATTTAGTAAGCAAATGTATTCAATTCAGCAGGGTCTTATGACATTCACCGCAAGCACTAGGGAAAAGGAATTAGGACAAACCACTTTCATCCCTTTGGGTTTAAGAACATTATTAGAAGTCTACCTAGTTTCAACCACAGAAGTCCCAAAGGACTAGAAAAGGGAATCTTTGAAAATGGGAGGGTGTGGGGTGTGTCAGCAGAGGGGATAAGGGAAGGATCCAGAGAATTACAGAGCATTTGACTTCAATTCCCAGAAATATTCTGGAACAAACTCTTAAACAATCAATTCAAAAGCAGCAGAAGACAGTAAGATGATAAAGACAGCTCGTTTGAGTGTGTTAAGAACTGATGATGTCAAACCAATCTAATGTCCTTGTCTGCCAATACAATTGGCATAATGGATTAAAGGGAAGCAGTAGACATAATGTATCTTGCTTTAGCAAGGACTCAGAAACTGTCTTGAGACACATTCTTCTAAAAAGCCTGAAGAAATATTACCTAGATCAATTGTTCTTACACCGTAAATACAAACAGCAGTGCTACACGAGCCACTTCAAGAGATGCTCAGCAGCAGCTGCTCCTGCGCCAAAAGCAGCAGGTGTGAGCCGTGGCACTTCAGGCTTAGCTGCAAGAGCAGGGTGAGAAGGAAGATGTGGCTACAGAGGTCAGAGGGGTTTAAGTGAGCAAAAGAAAGGGAAATGGGAAGTGTGATAAAGGAAACAGGGTCAGTGAAAAATATGGGTAGGATCTCAATTTAAATATCCACCTAGAGGAGCAGGCCAGGTAGGGAACACCAAGCTGGAGAGGCAGGGGTGGTCAGTGGAGTCTAGGTTAAAAATCTGCACAGGTAAATTAGGAATCTGCAGTGGTAAATTAGAGTGTACATAAATACATTTTTGTTTGGGCAGCAGGCTCACCACAGTGACCTGTGAATCCATTTTAACATTGTCCTGGGCCTACATTTTCAAGATGTTTGGAATTTGGCAACTGATCTGTACTGGAGCTAGTGCACTATTGTTCTGTCAGAGCTGCCCACAGTCCAGAAAACCTGCACAAACGTATAAAAAAATAAATTTCAAAGGCAGAAAAATATCCTGACTGTTATGATAAATTCTTTAATGGACACAGAGAATGAAATCCCGCATAGGAAAGTTGTAGAAATGCTTTCTTTCAAAGCTTCTGATGCCTCTGATATTCATCTCTGAATGAATCTTTATGCTGCTTCAGAAGAGAGGATTATGCTGGATAATCCTGTGAGGTCTTCTCCAGTCCTGCATTTCCATGGGGACATCCTTTTATTGGCAGTTTAAAGAAGTGGCACTACACTCTCTGGACAAGGTCCAGTGAAACAAAGGACAATCGTGCCACTAAAGCCAAGACTTGCAGGAGACAGGCAAGCTGAAAAAGCTGACCTCTGTTCCTCAGAGCCCCACCTGAAAAATATGCTAGCAGGAAGTCTGCCTATTATCTGCCCTCCTTTGCTATTCTCAAAAATTTTAAGAGCAAAAGGAAAAAAGCCATATTTGAGGAGTTAAAAATGTACTGCTAAGTTGGTGAGTGCTTTAACAGTCAAATAAAAATATAGCAGTTACAGTTAGTCCAGTTTCAGGAATACCAACACTTATTGTCCAAACTGACTTAAAAAAAAAAAGGCCATTTATTACCCCTAAAATTGTTTTACAGTAAGCCTACAAATATAGATTCCTTTTCCTGGATGAGTATCATGCTTGCCCTTCCAACATAGTTTGGTGAATGCCGACTGACAGTTTCCTGCAGGAGACATTACGGCAAACCAGCGGCACCCTGCCGTGCTCAGTGGGAGGAGCACGGTGCTCCTGGTGGGGCTTCTTCTCCCTTAGCCCTGGGACTGCTTGTTTTCCTGCTCACAGACCGCCAGATGCCGTTTGGCGGTGCCCCCAAGCCCCCCAGGCAGACACACACCAAGGGCAATGCTTTGCCAGGCAGTGGCTGGGCAGGGGCCACCCCAGAGCTGAAGCTGGAGCAGGGAGGCCGCAGCCACCGGCACCAGCCCAGGCCGTGGCGGGGCTGAGCCTCTGCGCTGCTGGGCCAGTGCACCCCTGGGGGCCTTATCGAAGCAGGCAAAACAATCTCAACTCATAAAACTGTACCTAATTTACTTTAGTGGCAACGTGCATAAACTTTTATCTAGTGATTCAGAGGTGAAGGTGAATTAATAAAAGACAGTGTACCAGTGGAAACTATTTTCCTCTCCTTTCCCCAGGCTGAGCTTCAGCCCAAAACTTCTCCTCCCTCCAGCAGCTCTCCTCCACCCTTATCCCAGCTCCCCTATTTTCAGTATGCTTGCACTCAGGCCCTCCTAAGCCCTTGGTTGAGGCGATGGACGGCGCAGGAGGTTGGAGTCTGGATGTAACTCTGCCCCTGCTTTCTCCTTAGTTCTTTTCTTCTGACTGCCCCTCTACTCATCCAGAGTTTACCCATGACTGCAGCCCCTCAGGAGTGTCCCTGCTCTGGCTTGGGCAGCCCATGGCCACAGTCCCCTCAGAGGCACCCTTGCTCAGTCACAGAGCACTCCTTTCTGTGGAGGTCCAACCCCCAGAAGTGGCGGCTGCCACTTATGCAGACTCCTCCTTTGACAGCCAGAGCCACTCCTCGGAGGAGGGCCTGGGGGAGGAGACCTCTGTGTAAGGAGGTGTGCCTCGGGCCCGGGACCTTCCCACCCCTCTGGAAAGTTCTGCTTTGTTCAATGTATTATTGGTTGTTGGTTAATGTACCCTCCCCTCAATAATTTTTATTGGACCCTCAGATGTATCCCCTCCCCTTCCCAGGCACCCGGTTGGTCAGAACCCTGGAACCCTCCCAGTTTCCACCCCGCTTTATAAGTTCATGTCACCCCCTATTTCTGTGGAGTTCTTCCTCTGTCGTTCTCTCTGCTGGATGGCTGTTCCTGCTACCCTTATTAAAGGAGATCTTGGAGGAAGCCCGCTCCCGGCTCTCTTTATTTCTTTTGCCGCCACGCCCTCGGAGTACTTACAGGAGCTCCCCCACCTCCGCGTGAGTCAGCCACGCGTGTTGGCTGGGCTGCCTCTTTTGAGGAGTCCAGGAGCACCCAGGGGCCAGCGTCCTCAGTAGAGACCTCGGTTGTGGCAGGGCCGCAACACCTTTCCAAGAGTGCAACTCCAGCAGTGCCCCCAGCAAGTGTCCCCTTCTGCACCTCTCCTTCTGTGCCTCCTCAGATGTGTCCTCATGTAACTCCTCAGGTGAATTCACAGGTGTCTCTTGTCAGCTCCCACCTTTTCTTGGACACATCCAAGGATCACGCTGCCCCAACTGGCTGCAGTTTTGGAGCACTGTGTGGTGTTTCAAGCGGTGGCCAAGCCATATGGAACTAGCCACGTCCTCCCCAGGCCTCAGCTGCACACACTCCACCAGTGTGTGCTGAATGCAACCTCTAATAGGAAAATTAATATTCAAGACAAACCTACATGTCCTAAGAAAAAAGAAATGGGCTTCAGGAGACATCATGGGCTGTGAATTTACATAAAGATAGGAAAAGGGTCCCTCGTGTGGGCCCCCTGAGCTTGCTCTAAACACAGAAATTAAATGGTTCCCAGACAAAATTGCATAGGACTTCAGCTCTGAAGCACTGAGGACTGAAAATGAGGTTAAGGGTGGTTAAGAGTGACAGAGCAAGATTACTTTAGTAACCTGGAATTTATATTTTTTACTCTTTTTTAAAGTTTTGTGAGACATTGTACTGCTACAGTCAACACAGTAAATTCTTTCTTCAAATATTGCATATATTGGCATGACATTTTTAATTAGTCAATCTTTATAGACTGAGCAGAACAACCACTTGAAACTGGCACAGCATAGCCTATTTTTTGAAAAAAAAAAATTGCTAATAATACCCATATAATTTCTCTTAAATTTCCTTAAAAGAAAATTAATCCTTTAGAATACTAAGAGTCTATATAATTAGAAGCAGTGGAATCCAATTAGGTGGAAAAAAATCAAGGAATAAGCAAATATCTCTGACACTGACATCTATTTGGCTGGGGAATGGCATCCCAAGGAAAATGGTGTGCACTCCATCTTTATTCACTTTGAATTTAAATGACCAGTACTTCAATGACTGTTCAACATAATGCAACCCTGCACAGCGTGTGAGTTACAGCCTTACTTCACCTAACTTGTGTTTGTATATCATATTTCTTGAATTCAGAAAAGAGAGGTTTTCACATAAAGCATACAAGCCATTACTTATATTCTCAATATAGATTAGACTGCAGTGAGAAAGAAATAGTTACAGATATCTACAGCAATTTAGGGCCTTTTTGCATTGATTTATTGATGGCTACTCAAGATTTCAGCTGCACTAAAAGATGCAAATTTTCACCCAAGATTGCAGTTATTGCTTTCAAATCACCAGCTATGTTCCATCAATGTTTATGGATATTGCCTTCATAAGAATAAAAAAATCACAATGTAGGCATTGAATCCAAAGCTGCACTAGAGAATACCTTCCTTATGGCATACACTGAAATGATCATTTGTTGTTTCTATAAATTAAAGCTGTGTCAGTCAATCATTTTTTTTAAAATGACTGCCTCCAACCTCTGGCAGTTCTTTAGAAATGGGTGGCTTTAGCCAATCACAAGGGACAATCTGTGCTCAGGATCTCACCAATTTATTCTCACCCATAGCCAATGAGGCAAATGATTTTCCTGCTGGGTGATGACCTCTGATTGTGCTGTTCCTACAGTTTCACTAGCCTGGCCTCACAACAGGCAGTGGTCTGATGCAGATTCTGTCAAGATAAGGAATCCAGGTTAGAGTCAGCGTTTGTTTCGAAAAAAACCCCAAGGATATTTAAAAGTGGAGTAATAGGATCAAACATACCACTTATAAAGTGTTGAAGAACAGAGGGTAATTTTAAAATTATTTTAATAGACAATATAGTCTTCAAGAGTCACTTCTTTCTGTGCTAACACACGCAGGCTGGAGCACAGCATCACAGAACATGGTCTATTGTCTCTGGAGGCTGGCGGTGGCTTCCCTCTCCTTGCTTCTGCTTTGCTTCTGGTCAGA
>VZTD01002512.1:286681-349041 GCA_013397725.1 Rhagologus leucostigma | reverse complement strand
GGTCTGTCTGACTGGCCAGCAGCCAGACCCCCTTGTATCCCTGAAGAGGATGTAATCCAGCCCCCACTCCGCCCCCTCCTTATCCCCACTGGTTGTTGTTGTATTACCCCACCTCCCTTCTGTACCCCTTTATAAGTGTATCCCGAACGGAAGTGCTTCCTTCTTGTCTTGGCCTCTTCCGAAGTGGATCGGTAAATAAACTTCGGTACCCCACGCGAGGGCCGCCTCTTACTCTTTGCTTCTGGTGTTGCCTGAGCTAGCTGGCTCAGTGTGAGCGTGGCTGCGTGTATCTATCGCACGGGTGAGAGAGCTGACTTGTGAGGTGCCAAGAAGCACCGCCAGGGTTTCCTTAGCTAAACATTCCCCTTGGAACAAGCAGCAGCTTCTCCATCAACACCCACATGGCGATAGGGAAGGGAAAATTAAACACTAAACATCAGATTTTACAGCCATTTTATATTTCCCAGAGCTTCACCTGAGCAGAGGAAGGACATTTTGGTTGAAAGCTCATGGAGAAAAGCAAAGTTATTTGAAAGACATTACCAGCAGTAAAATCGCTTCTTGGTCTGAAAATGAGGATTTATTTCCATTAAGAATACCCTTAATTTTATCAAGAGATCATTGTGCAGAATCTGGGGCAAATGTAAAATACTTCTGTAAGAAAGACCTTGAAATCTAAAGACATATATAAGTTAACAGGCTCCGGTTAGAGATCTATTATAATTAAGAGCTGGTTGAGGAAGACAGTTCATGTTTATAGGCTGAGACTTATCTTGAAACACCTTGGAAAATATGCCATATGCATCAAATGGCAGTAGAAATAATGGTATGCTTGCTTACAAAAAGTCCCTGGTTCTCGGGGACTTACCAGGCACTTCAGAAAAACAGAACAGAACGTTTCTATAGAACCACAGTAAATTATCATCTTTATTGTTCCACCAGCATTTTTCCCCCCTTTACCTGGTCTTAATCCACACTGTGCATTAATTAATCACCATTAGATAAAACTTAAATCTTAAATCACATTGCAGAGTACTTAGGATTCAGGCCATTGGTTAGTAATTAACCTACCTTGCCTTTAGCCATAAACCTTTACATCGCAGCCCTGCTTTTGATATATGAATCAACAAGTCTGAAAGTCTTAAACTCTGTTCAGATTAATAGCTGACCTACTATAAGATAGATTTTTCCATTTAGAGACACCTCTTACTCTTTGAAACTTACTACTTTCTCAAAGGTAAGTTAATGTGCCACATAACTGTGACTTAAGGTACCATGAAATTTAAGATTTCATACACAAGTGACAGTGATAGGATTCCTATTGGTTTGCCACCACTTGCAAATTGGTATGTTCCGTACATTCCTGCCAGGAAAGCTCTGCAGGTTTCTGCTGATCTTTTAGGGTAGCTGAAGGCAACCATCTGCATCTCCTATTTGCTTCTGTGGGTACAACCTGTCAGTTTAAGAAAGAACAGGGCACCAGCCATGTGCATTACATCCTTTCAGGTAAATGGGACTCATGTTCTCACTCACAACATGTCTCAGCCATCCCTCTGCACTCTGAGCACCTCTGGGAGCGCCTTTGGGCCTGCAGGGCACAGGTATTACTGAGACCAAGTAAGGTTCAGATCGGACCATTTCCATTCTATCTTGCCACAAATCTGGTAACTGCATTTGCACTTGTTCCTCCTTCAACTATGACAGAGCTCCCAGCAGGCTCTTGCTTCGTACTTCCTTTCTGAAAACCTCTCACTTCTGGTAGCACGAGAAGAAGTTCTTCCTTGCTTCCTTCCTTTTCAACATGAGGCTGACCTTCCCTAAGAGAGGCTGAGCCATTTTGCTGTTCGTTTGTACTCACTCTGTGGACTGAGCAGTGTGCAAGCTGCACCTGACTGATTTTCATAAGGCAGTGGTGGTGGAAGCAGAGAGAGCTGCATATGGAACTACTGGCAACTGATGTCAGGAATAATCATACCTCTTTATGCAGTAGGGGCCAGAACTGAAATGGAAACAGTATTTTTCTCTGGGCCACTTCTTTTTGTTCCCTCCCTTTGTTGCAGAATAGGATTCTGGTTTTTGGAAGCACTGGTTAAAGAAAAGAGGGTGAGGAAGAAAAGATTCACAGAAAAGAGGGAAAAGGAGAGATGGAGGGAAAGGATTAGGGAAAAAAAGTGGAACTTCAGCTCAAGGCATTAGGTAGATGTCTCAGTAGCAATCCCTAAACAAGGGAAAATCAAAGTATAATCACCAATCTTACCATTATATTTCTGAAACAAGAAAGTTTGGGGACCTAACTGGATCTAGATGAAACACCCCTCTCTTTCTTTATTAGTCAAACTTCAGAAAGAGATCTATGGCCCACTTAAATTACTAAAACTTGAATCGCATTTAATTCCCAGTTGATTACAAGCAATTGATTTGGTTTCATCACAAGGATATTACTAAGATTAATTGCGGAGAAAAGAAAGCATATGGAAAGACTTCTTGGCTCCTGCACAAACATTAGGGGGCAAATAAGGACATAACAGCCTATAAGCAGTTACTATCTTATCAAATTTCTCCTAAAGTGAAATATTTTAGGAACAAAATAATTGCTTGCATAACTAGGGACATTTCCACAAAATCAGAATGACTTTAAAAAAAGATTGTGCCTAAGATTATTTATTTGACTATGTCCCTTTAAAAGAGAAAATCTCATGCTATGAAATAGGAGATCATTAGATCATTGCTTAGATCAGCTCTTTTGGACTCTTTATTGATATTTTTTACCTCCCACAGCCTCATTAACAGACTGGCAAGGTTCTTGCTTATTTTTCTCATTCCTTGTGGAATACATAGATTTCAGATAATTTTTATCCTTTACTTAACTTATTTTCCATGCTGGAATTAATCACTTTTTTCCACATACTTGAAAAGCTAGAAAAATGCACCACCTCAGATTTCATTTAAAATAATTACCTTCAGTATGATTAATAAAAGAGTACATTACTGACATGCGGAGGTGGTTTTATTTATTTGATATTCTTTGTCGGACCAGCAGTAGCATAATAGCAGGAATATTAAAAAGCAACAGGGAACTGACATCATCCTACTTTTACAGGACAAGTATTCTTATGGAAAAAGAGGAAACTTTCCCTGAAGGGAAAGCGTGTTCTTGGCAAGGCCTTGAGCTGTGACTCAGGGTATCAAAAGTCATTTTCCTGTCCCACCACAGATTTTCTCCGTTATCTTGCACAAGATTGCTGAAGCTGTGTGCCTGAGCAAAAGTTAAAAATATCTTCCTTCCTTTGACTGCTGTCATGACTATTTATCACATGCTCTTCAAGAGAAAAACTATCTTATCTCTCTGCTCATGTCCCTGCAGGGAGGGACTAAGCTGCCAGGGAGGCAGACACAGCTTGTAGTGCTCCCTCTGCCCATCACAAGGGGAACACAATATCCAGAATTCACCACTCAGCTAGGTCACACTCAGTGAGCACTAGCCGGTCTCCCAGCGTTTTGGGACAGACATGTTGGATGCCCACAGAATGCTCACTGCAGTGTGTTATGGCAGATTTTGGAGCTGAGTTCATACAGATTTCTGACATTTGGAGCACTTAACCAACAAACTGATGAGACTCATAGAGAAGGTATTGTTCTTTATATTGCAACAATTAAGTCTAATATATTTTTCCAAAATACGACTTGGAAAAATAACAATGATTAGTTATTAGAAAGCTATGCCTAATTATGTATAGATACAGATTTAGCTATGCATACATGTATGCCTCTCAAATGGAGGCTTATTGTTGCTGTTAATTTCACAAGTTGAAATGAATGATAGCTTGCTCTAATAGTTAAGCTTAAATTCAGAATTTTCCGACTTAAGTTAAAGAATTCAAACACACACAGTTTAACAATTATTCAGAAATACTACTTTTCCTTGGTCTTCTTACGGTGCCCACTAAAGGAGATGTCTTTACAAAACATACGGGATTTCACAGGACACAGGATATTCTGAACCTGAAACTGAAAACTAAGCTTAGAAAAAGTAGTTCTACCTTAAAAGCCTTCATTTTTTGGTAAAGTTTAATATCTGCTCTGCTCTCTGTACTCTTAACAATGTCAGAATACAACCCAGAAAGGCAAAGTTTGATTAGACTTCAGACTAAAACACCTACCTTTAGATGTGTACACAACAGGGTGTACAAGTATACAAGGTGTCCAAGGACGCATACTATGGTCAAGGAAGATCTATCCAGTAGAGTCAGTGGTGACTCAAGATTAGTTCAAATCACTTAGACATCTGAATTTGGTTAGATAAATTGCATTTTTAACTTTTTTAGCTGTTCTGATTAGGTTTCCAATAATCTGGGCTGAATTCTGCCTTTTTATCTCCAGTTGACTACTCAGACACACAGAGTGTGTTCTGTTAGTGAAAACTGGTATCTTGCAATCATCTGGAATCCACCAAACAGTTTGAGTAGCCTAGTAATAAGCAGCACTGCAAGGCTCTACTTTACGTGTGAGCTGCACCTGTCATAGCTGTTTATGTTTTGAACAAGTTAGACTTGTAGTTACACCTCCAGGGCTAATGAAGCCTTGAAATGGCTGATTCAGTGGTTGATGGCTCAGGGGCAAGGTCTACACACACAAAACATAATAGTGCCCATAAATCTGCCCTGGGTGCTGCGAAATGATTATCTAAGAGAAAATAAGGATTCAGTATTGTAGCCACATGCAACATCAAATCACAAGTCTTGACCAAAAGGTGTCAGAAGTATCATCTCAGCCTCTCCTCCCTGACCGATGCTGTCTCCAAGTCGCTATCATGAGCACAGTATGGTCCCTACCTGGCTGGCTGTCAAATGTGCCTCTATCATCCACGGAAAATGGCCTAAGTATTTAGTCTCTTAGGCTGGCATGGTAATAGAAAGCTGAGTGTCAGTAGAACATCAAAATCTCTGCAGTCTTTTCCACATTGTTACCCATTCTTGTGGCCCAATAGATAGATGGGATGTTCAGCACACGGCTTGGTAAAAATGGGCAAAATATAAATGAAACTGCTGGTGACATTCATAAACTGTGCTGTGAGAAAAGTATCGCCAGCCATGTAAAATGATTTTACTATTGTCAGTAATAAACTGTCTATACACTTTGCAACTTCCACGTGAAACATCCTCAGCCAATCTCCAAACAAGACAATGTAAGTTGACATTTTTAAAGGATGTGTAGGAAATTGAGAGGTACTTCTCATTTTGGTGTGAGTTTTGCCTCTGCTTTTCATAAGATCATGAAGGCCCAGTAATCGGGTGGACATGAAGGAAAGCATTGAATATCAAGTTTAAGGACTGAAGAGCCTAGAAGACCACAAATCTAACAATTATTTCTTACAACTTGATGTTTTCCTTGGCATGCTTACAGAATTACTGTGGTCTCCTACTGAACATTCAAAGCTTGAGCACTCCCCATCTGTTGCTGATAGCTGGGGTCCCAACTGTTCACATTTTCAGGAGTGTGCCAAAGCACTGAGTCACTCATTTATTATCTCCAGCATACTGTTTTCAAAAGTGTTTAGGACACTCAGTCTCACAAAGTCATTGCTGAGGCAAATTCTTGATACTGGGGAAGATTTTAAAAGGGAAGTTTGTGGAGGGATTTTTGTGGTTATTTATCTTTGTAGGAGGAGATAGAGCTATGTGTAAGTCAGGTTCACAGAAGTTATGTTTCCATTCTTTATAATTAATTTATTTAATCTTGCCAAGCAACTAGTCATAAACTCATCTTCTCATTTTACTCATTTGTCCTCAGGAAATGGTCTTTTAGGACTATCATGTTTAGGACTATCAAACCATCAGTTGTAGTTTATATTAGTTATATGTTTATGATACTGCCAACAGATGCAAAGTATGCGACACTGTGCAAACAAATATAAGGTGCAAGACCAAAGGATTGCAAACTAAAAAGACCATTTATTTACTGTTCTTCAGTACATTACTCAGTCTCTTACAGCACTTTTTGGGTCTGTTTATTATAGTATTCCTTGAAGTCTACTTTCTTTAAAACTGGCACTTAGTAACAGGTCCCTCACCTAAAGTGTACCTGCAAGATCCAATATCCAGTACAGAGACATATAATCCAAGGAAAAATATAAACATATGTTTTTAGTATTCAATATCAGCCATATCGTCATACCTCATTAATACCTCAAAAATAATTTGAATCAAAGTCAGATGTTTATGATAGGATAAAACTAGAAGCATCTTTCAGGAAATCTTTCTTCGATTGGAATCTATTCCCTTGTAATGCAGGTCAGGCTAACACTACTCAATGCATAGACATAAAAAATATTTCACTTGCTTTCATCTGGGAAGGGTGATGCAAAGATCTATGCACCAAGGAAGAAAAAGGCTGTCATCCTATATGGTACAATTTAAATATAATATGGACATCCAACCAAGATCTGAAGATAGAATAAGCCATCTGACACTTTATCCAAATCAACAGGCGGTCTCAGCTTGGACGTGCATTGTGCAAAAAAGAGATACAGCGTTTCTAGATCCCAGCTGGCTCTTGCAGTGACAATTTGGATTTGCCTTTACTGCACTTCAGAAGGTTACTCTATACACATAACCTCGAATAGTGGGGTGGGAATGCCTGATTTTAAGAATATTTACATCTCATTACTGTAGTATGTACAAATGTCAATCTTTAATTAAGCAAATACATTTGTGCTTTTTTGTAACTGAAGATCTAAGACATTGAGTAGTACAGCAGGTCTGAAGTTAGTGCATAACTCCAGCTACTGGCCTATCATATGCTACTTCTCCTCACCATATAACTTTACAAGAAAAATTAAATTTTACATGACAATAGGAAGCATTCTAAGTGGTCTGGCAAAGGCTATCAAGTATGATTTCTTTTGACTATGAAGCTTTTCCAATCATTACAGTCAAAGGAACCGTTTCATCCATGTAACATGGTCCTCAGACCTTTAAGTACTTACAAATCTGCCTATTATTTTATGAGAGTAACAGCATTGTAGCCAACAATGTTATCAGAAATATGCCATTATGCACATCTGCAGGATTTGTCACAAACTCTACAAGCAATCCTACTCTTCTCCAAAATATTCTGTTGGCAATCACAATTGGTGCCAATAGCTTCATGTCACAGGCTTGCCTCAGTCCCTTGCCACAGACAATCCGCCACATGTCCTTGTTTGACAAGGTATGGTCTGAAATGATATGATTGCGGCCTTCCTGTCTCACATTTGCATCAAGATACATCTAGCCCATATGAGAACTCATGTGAGAGAAAAACTAAAAAACCAACAAACCAACAGACCAACAGTCAAAACATAGAGGATTAGAATGGTAAAGACACGACAATGTGGTGAGCAAGGACACAGTGGGTATGTGCTATAAAGCAGTTACTGTCATAGTATGAAATGAACAGCATGTGGAACAGGCAAGATTTTAAAATTAACACCTATCTGTCCCCTCAAGTGTAGGACTTGGGAGGTCAAAGGCTGCTTCCACATGTTGCAGGGAAAAGAATAATTTAACTTATTGATATTACCATATTTCTTTCGCATCCCCACCCTATCAGCTAAAGTTGAGTGAAAACAACTGATGGAGCCACACAAATAAAGCATTACCCTGAACAACACACCATAATTTTGGCACTGTCTGCCACTGCCCAAAGCAAAAAAAAAAAAAAAGTTTGATCTATGTTACCTTAGTTACTTTCATTGCCTTAGTTTTCTAAATAAAGTAGTAAAGAATATTCCTCTGAAGATTCTTCTTTGTTTCTCGGTAGTGATGCCAAAATTATTTTTTGCTTTTATATTTCCTTCATATATATTCATAGCTCTGTAGATTACTGTTGTACAGTTATATAGTTCCTAGCTAACTCCAGTGCTTTTCCTACCCTGACAGGCAGAAAGACCAAACACATTCCAAAGGCTCCTATCCTATCTTCCCTCCTCTGGGAACCAAGGTTAAAACCAGCTTCTTGAGATACTTTCTCATAAACAAAGTATGGCTAGAACAGCTAGTGGCAAGAAAGGGGGGCTCCAGAAGAGGTGGAACCAAGGGAGGGAATTACCTCATTACTTGTGCTTCTAATTGGGAATTCTTGTCAATTATGCTGATTTGCCAAACTTATAAAACTGTATTCACCCTATGGGGGGCGGGCATTTTTCCATATCTGGCCCTGGAGGCCTCCAATTAAAGACCAGATTTTTATATTATCTCCTATACTAATATTGTCTCAAAAATGTGTTGTTTTATTTCTAGGTCTTTAAGGTCTTTAGAGCATATTTCTATGCATGATTCAAAATTACATGGCAGGAATTTTGCTAGGACCTTGCACTAAAATGCTGTTTGTCTTGACTCTTTGACCAAATAGGAACACAGCCTAAATCTTCAGGGTGAGATGCCTTCCCAAGCAAAGAGTGGGAACTGGAGAATGAGGAAACAGGGAAGTCTGCCATCCAGAAGTGAGAGAGAAGGGCTCCCAAGCAACAGGAGTGTCCGTTCCATACCACAAAGGGGTTGTCACCTTGCATTTTAGGTAATCAGATAATTTCAATTGCTCATAACCCATCAAGACCTTCAGCTGGTGCGTGAACATAGCCCAGTTGGATTCAGAGACAAGGCAATTTATCCAGCTAAGGATCTGGCTGAAATTCAACCCAAAAGGGGTTTTAAACATGTCCTCTGATGATATAACTGGATAGCACATAATGAGAAGAGCCAATTCCTTTGCTCTGAATTGAAACTGTGCTTCTGCATAGTGGAGTCAGAACACTGCCTTTGTTCCAGGACAAATGCAGACCTGGATGCAGCATTCTAATTCTAACTTGTTTCTTAGAAATTTCTGGGTTTGGAGGTCATGTCTAATTGCCAGCCTCATGTGCATGTAAGGGAGAGATATTTTAGTTATAATTAGCATAAATAATTACAGGTACATAAAAAGGCAAAACCCAAAAATGTCTCATAAGAAACCGTTCTTTGTGCCATGTGTTCCTGTGCACCAAATTGATTTTCAGTTCACACAACCTCTTTCATTTTTCCAATTATGAACCTCAGCCTAATTTGGAGCAAACATAAACAGCAGGTGAAGATGCGAAAAGGGCACTTGCTTCTGACAAACATTGTGAATCTCCCTTTTATTTTTAATACTGAACCATAATCTGCACAGATGATAAGGTAATTAAAGCATAATGGATGTAGGGTAAATTATAATGACTTATATGGCTTAGGATAAAGATACTTCAGAGTAATGTATTAATGCCTGAGAACAGAAAATAGTCATTATGCATTACCAGGCCACTGACAGATGGCTACAAATTGTAAACTGTTAAGGAATTTTTAAACTGAACTAGACATAGTGATCTTCATAAAAGAACCAACAAGAAAATTCTTTATCATAATTAAAACAAGGGCAAACTTGTGACTTAAACTGTGAGATGCAGTTGTCTAGGCCTGGGGAAAATTTCATCTTCTGTCGAAACACTGAATCCCTTTCTAAATATGATCCTCTGTATACTCAAGAATATACCAGTTGCTTTAGCTTAATTCCTGTCATGGTGGCCATTAAATTTCAAATTAGTTTTAAACAGCCATCCATTTCCTAAACTCTACAATGACTCAGAGCAAACAGCGTGTGACGAACCAACAGTGCACAAGACAAAACATGGGGACAGCCTGTGTGTGTCATGCTGGCACTGCTGTTGCTGTCTCAGCCCTTGTGCAGACTGAGAGGTGACCATATCCAACTCTGAATCCATCCTCTGGGAGGAGGCTTGTGGAATAAGCACAGAAGACTTCAGTTTAGCAAACCTAATGGTGGAATAAAGGCTCGGGAAGTGGACAAGGGAATTAATGCATCTGTTCGTTTGTATTTATTTAAAAACTATGGTTAAATGTAGAGCTCCACAAAATGGTTTCAGATATGCATAATTGAGCCTAATAAATGTTTTAGTGTTTTATTAGTAATTCTTAGAGTAGAACTCCACTGTAATGTAATATTACAGTCTTCATTTTATAATCTCGTCTAGTAAAATTTAGCTGACAAATCTATTTCATTTTTTCCTTTGGCACCTTGTTTAGATTTCTATCTTAAGTAGGCCTTTAAGATACACTTTGGCAGAAAGCTTCCTGACAGAGAACATCCCATTTAAAAATTAATACCTTGCTGGCTCTGCTAATCAAACCTGGAAGAGTTTACATTAGTGTTTTAAAACCAGAGTGCATGGTTCATTAAAACCCAGCTTCACCAAGCTTAAAAAAGAGGTGAGTGCAAATGGGTTCAAGGGAGACTGAGCTATTACTTTCTTTTCTACTCCTACAGAATCTGATTCATTTACACTGCAACCTTTAAACCTGACCTTTTTAATTTGGCCCACGACATGTAATAACAAAGTTATCTCTGCCAGTTTATATGTTCCCATGCTCAAGGAGAATACAAGACACTGAAGGACCATTCTTTTAAATTAATGCCATTCTGCTTTGACTGTCTCACGCCA
Source organism: Rhagologus leucostigma (assembly GCA_013397725.1). Classification (NCBI taxonomy): domain Eukaryota; kingdom Metazoa; phylum Chordata; class Aves; order Passeriformes; genus Rhagologus; species Rhagologus leucostigma. The sequence continues at coordinate 338,528 of VZTD01002512.1, read as the reverse complement.
TTCTGCTAGACTCTGAACAAGTAAATTCTAAAACTCTAGTGCAAGCAGTGACACGATTTAAAAAATGGTACAAAACAAGGCTGCAATATACCTAGCCTAAGAGACAAATTTCATACTAGAGAATAATATGAAGATATAGATTCCCCCACTTCAACTTCGGCAGATCATTTCTGAATTGTCTTGTAAGTCCAGAATTATCACTCCTAATGTATAGATCTATGATACTACTTTCACCACTGTAGATTATCATGATGTTTCTTCTGCGTATTTCTAACTCACTACGTGAAACTCCAGTCTACATATGTTAAAGCTGAAATAATTATTCTTTGCAAGCATCCTGTTGACATCAACAAAGGGCTCAGCTAAACTACCTAGAGATTGCCTCTGAAAACAAAACCAGCACAAACCATGACTGTTTAGGACTCTAATTTACCTTTGTCAGTGGAGTTATCTACTACACAGTCCTTGTCCATCCTGCAAGCATTCCATCCCTCTAAGGCAGCATTCAATTTCCTAAACAAGGATCTTGATTGGATCAAGTCACCTCTACACTGTTCAGCCCCTCAGAGCTGCCTCCATATCCGATCTGTCAGCACCCTGTAGCTGCTTTAGCGATGCAGATTGACTTACAAGACCTAGGATGCTCCTTCAGATTAGGAGGAGACCCTTCGTCTGCTGTGCTCCAACTAGAATGGGATTAGACAGGGCTCACGCAACACTGGTTACACCAGATGGATTTGTCACTGACGGGGCAGAATAAAGTTACTGCAAACACTACAGGAATCAAGTGCCTAATTTACTGCTCGGTGTCTAGATCTGGCTCCCTAGTTTACCTTGACATGTTCTAGCAGAAAGAATTCACAATGTCCAGGAGCACTAATGATAGAAAAACTCTTTAAAACCACCTTATTTTGCATAATTTTTAATTTTGTCTACCAAATGTGTTAATTTAAGAATGATATGATTAACTATGGAAATTTTCTTCACCAAGCTGGTGTCAGCACATTCATTTGTTGCCATGTCAATATTCCCTTTGCAATTTCCCATATGCAAACAATTCTTAAAAAATCAAACTCAAATATATTGGTTTTATTTGTCTTAAACTAAAGTTTCCAGCTTATTCTAGAAGACAAGCTGACTTATGTTTCAGCATACTTAGTATGCAACTCACATTGTGTGTGGTTCTCAGGTCTACATTTTTCCTGGCTGCATTTCTGTAAAGAGTTGAGTTTCACATTTAAGCTCTTTGACTCAATTGGGCAAATTGTGATATAGACCCTTTGCCAGATAAACATTTTATTCTTTTGATAGCCAGCATGAACAAAAACTACTTTATTACTTCAAAGACTAAGCAAATTCCTAACAAAACTTTCTAAACATCACCTAACTGAACTTCAAATGGGATTTGTGCCATCTGTGGCTAGCAGAGAGTTCCCTCTCCAGTGAAAACTGCCTACTTTCAATACTCCAACAGCTTTGATCGTCTTTCTTTCCACATAAAAAGTGCCAAAGGTTTGTGCTGCCATCCAGAAGGACCTCAACAGGCTGGAGAAATGGGCTGACAGAGCTCACCACGTGAAGAGCAAAGGGAGGTACAAAATCCTCCAGCTGGGAAGAAACAATCCCAGGTACCAGTGTATGCTGGGGAACCACCAGCAGGAAAACCACTGTGCAGAAAAGGATCTGGAGGGCATGGCGGATACCTTACTGAACACAAGCCAGCAACGTGCCCTTGTGGCAAAGAAGGCTGGTAGCACCTGAGCAGCATTAGGAGGAGTGCTACCAGCAGGTCCTTGGAGGTGATCGTTCCACTCCACTCAGCACAGATGAGACAACGCCTGAGATACTGTGTCCAGTTGTGTGCACATGAGAGACATAATGGAAAGTCTAGCAAAGGGTTGTAAAGGTGATGAAGGGACTGGAGCATCTCTTCTGTGAAGAAAGCACAGAGCTGTGCAGGTTCAGCCTGGAGAAGAGGAGCCTCAGCAGGGAATCTCATCAATGTATATGAATGCCTGAAGGGAGGGTGTACAGAAGATGAGCCAGGCTCTTTTCTGTGGTGCCCAGAGACAGGTACCAGAGACAATAGGCACAAACTGAAACACAGGGGGTACTGTCTGGACATAAGGAAAAAATTCTCATGTGAGAGTGACCAAGCAGGTTGTCCAATGAGGTTGTGGCATCTCCTCATATTTGGAGATGCCACAGTTCTGGGCGAGCAGCTCTAGGGGACGCTGCTTGAGCAGAGATGTTGGACCAGATGACCTCCAGAGGTCCCTTCCAACCTCAGCCATCCTATGATTCTATGAAAAAAAGTCTCAGTAACCACTTCCCTTGCTGCTCAGAATTCAAACTGGATTTCCACAAATGGTCACAACAAACTGATGGAGAGGTGAGATTAACAGAGCTTTTCCAGGACACCAAGTTCTGACTCCAGCTACTAAAGGTAAGAAAGTATTGTTAAAGGAAGGTATGAGATTAATCTGTGTGGTGGATTAGCCTTGGCTAACAGCCAAACCTCCACCCAGCTGCTCACCCTCCTGCTTCCCCTTGAGTCAGCAGGACAGGGGAAAAATAGGACATGAAAACAACACCCTTCCCCTAACCCCCCCTGCCCCCCATTCCCAGGCTGACTCCACATCTACAGTTACCTCCTTCCCTCTCACCTTTTCCACCTTTCCTTCACCCTGAGCCACAACACAGGGGGATGGGGAATGATGTTTGGGGTCAGACCCTAACAGCTCCTCTTAGCTACTTCTTCCTCGTCACTCTTTTCTCTGCGCCAGTGTGGGCTCTGCATGGGTTGCAGCTGCTTTAGGCCACATCCACCTGCTTTGGCAAGGGGGTACCTCATGGGCTGCAGCCTGGATAACTGTTCTGCCATGGAGCACCTCCTCTTCCTCTGACCTCGTGTTCCCTTCTACTTTCCCTGGGGCACTTTTTGCCCTTTCTTACATATGTTTTCCCCAAGGCACCAGCACCTCAGCTGCGAGCTCAGTTGTACCCAGCAGCCCCAGCCTCTCCTCACAGGGACCCCACCAGGACCCTTGCTGCTGCCAGTGTGACTTAATCTACCTCATTTTGGATTTCACCCCTTTTCACCTCCAACTTTTCAGTTATTGTTTTCACCAGAATTACTCCTAAAGTGGGGCACACTGTTGAATCCAGACATCAGGGTTTGTAGTTGTCTGGTTCATTTGTTTCTCCTTTCTTTAACAACAGAAGTTCAAAAGCACAAGAGATATAGTTATGGAATAGCTGTAAGCAACAAGGGACAGAAGTAGCATTTACAAGGGGACAGTCTTACAGAGCTCAGACATCTGTCCTGGTACTATCTTAAGAAGCTAGGACAGACCGTCAGTGTGTAAGCCCAGAGCATCAGCACTGTGAACAGAATACAACAGAATGCTTTGGGTGGGAAGGGATCTTACAGATCATCTTGTCCCAACCCCCTGCCATGGGCAGGGACACCTTCCACTAGACCAGGTTGCTCCAAGCCCCATCCAACCTGGCCTTGAACACTTCCAGGGATGAGGCATCCACAACTTCTTTGGGCAACCTGTTCTAGTGCCCTACCATCCTCCCAGTAAAGAATTTCTTCCCATTATCTCATCTAAACCTACCCTTATTATTAGAATACTCTTCTAAATGTACAAGTAAGTCAGAAATAATCCTTTGCAGAAAAAACAACCCATTAGAAATGGATGCTATTTAACTGTATAACACAGGAGGAGAAAGGACAGTTCTCTGTTGCAGGAAGAGATTAATCCTTTAGAAATTGACAGCTATAATTACTAGTTTCACTTCATAGTAGTCTTGCAAAAGTGAATAGAACTATTTGCACAGGAAAATGAGCAAAATTTGTTACTAAATCTCATTTCATTGTTCAGGTTTCACTCACTTTTTTAATATCCACCAGTGTATTTTTTTGCACCCAAAATGCAGAATTCCAGAGCTCTGAACATTCTAGCAGTTACCAAAGTCATTAATCTGCTCTAGCAAGATTAACAGTGAAGAGAAATCAATAATTTAAATTATCTCTTTTCAGCTTAATCCCTTTTTATTTGGTCACAGAAAATTGTTGATTGAAGAGTGCATCAGAATACATGTACTTTATGAACTTAATATCATGTATATCAAGAAAAATGGATGGAGGTTCTTTTACACGCCATATACATATATATATCCCAGTGACTTATTTCCATTGATTCAGGTTTGTGATTTCTGATGTTTATTACATATTTCAAATAAGCATACTAAAAATAACAATCTCTTTATGTGTCTATAGGTCTCTCTATTAATTTCACGATGAATGTTCTATAAACATATTACCCACCCAGGTGCAGAAGTCAAAGCTAGGCCGTCTCCCACATACAGGGAGCTGTGAAAACCGGGTAGGATACACAGCCATGCCACACTTGGAGGCACAAGGGTTTGAGTACTTTATGTCAGTGACAGAACTTCCAGGGCAGAAAATTTAATTCCTTTTCTCATCCCCTAACAGTCCAGTGGTGAGACATTCTGCAAGGAGATGGGACTGAGAAGGGATGGAATTGAAATCCTTTTCCTTCAGAAAGTAGAACCAAGTCTTCTGCATCCTGGATGAGTGTGTTACATGCAACATTGGACTGCACAAAGAAGGAAACCTAGTTAGGTCTTTCTCTGCCATGAAGCAGACAAATCTTTAAATTATCCGATTTTTATTATTTAGAAGAAACTAATTAAGCACCTCTCTTCAGAACACAGTTTCCAAATCAGTGAAGTTTCCAGGAGAGACAATTTAAGATGCATATTGTTACATTCAAAATCTTGAGGACAGAAGAAAACACACCCTATATATGGAACTAAGATTTTTTTTTCTTAGGCTAGAAGGGGGAAACAAGAAGATAATTTTGAATGTTAATGTGGTATAAAGGGCTGTGTCAATCCTATTGTAGAAAAGAAGTAGAAGGGTAAGCTCAGGTGATAACACTTGTTGGCAGGAGTGCCTTTGGACCATTTGATAGTGCCCCTGGAGTTGGACCTTCAGGGGCAGCACTGACCAGTGCTTCTCATCAGGCCCAGTATTCTTAGCAGCATCTTGGTATCTCACCTTCCTGCACTGTGGTAGCAAAGCCCAAAGATAACCAGGGCCTCTCTCTCATACATGACCTGCTGCAAGCACAGGCCTTGAGGCTCTATGGGTATTTCAGTGGCCTCCTGTCCAGCCTGACTCCCTGTAATGCACCCAGCTGTCAAATGAAAGCTCCTGATGAGTTTTGGATTCCACTGAAGTTTTCCCTAGAGGAAGGACATGATCACTACCTGTAAGCAACTTTTATTTTGGGGGTTACAGGAACTGAACTGTTCGTGTTAGAAACATGGTCTTTAGGTTTTATGTTATGGATATCACTTGTCATATCTTGTGAACTACCTAAGCAGTGCTTGTTCTTTTCAAGCAAGTCTTGACAGTATTTAAATCAGACAATGAAATAAACATTGCTGCTGCCAAACAAGAGACTGGCCAGAAGTATAAGCTTAGATCAGCAAAACCTGAATTAATCACAAATCTGTGGCTCAGCACCAAGTCTACTAGTGAAAAGCTAACTAGAGAATAACATAAAATAGAGAGAAAGAAGGAGAACCTGATCAGAATGTTGGGGGTTTAAGCTCTGTTCTGGGGCCAGTGACTGCTGCCTCCCCTGCTCCAGCTTCAGCCCTGGGGGTGGCCTTGCTGAGGAGGAGGTGACACACACACAGCCCGTCCCCCAGCCACTGCCTGACAAACCATAGCCATTTGTGTGTGGCTGGGGCCCACTGCCAAGCTGCAGTTGGCAGCTCAGGAGAAGAAAACCACTGAGGAGAAGAAAGCCCCACCATGAGTATCACTCTCCTCCTGCTGAGGACAGCAGGATGCTGGCGCTTTGTCACAACACGTTCTGCCCCGCCACTCCAGGAGGCAGGAAGCTGTCAGCCTGCATTGGCCAAGATACATTGGAAGGATAAGCATGATACCCAAGGAAAAAGATCCATATTTGTAGGCTTTTCTTATGTAAGTGTGTTAAAGAAGCATTTTTTTTAACTTTTTCAATCAGTGTGGACAATTAGTGTTGGTATTCCTGCAACTGGACTAATAATAAATGTTTGGTATAATTTGATTGGACTTTTAAAGCATGCACTGGCCTAACAATAAATTCTTAGTTCCATATACATGTATATGCATGTTTAATGTCTTATCTTTTGGCAAAAAAGAAAAATAAATTTGAGTGCATCTTCTGCTGCTTCTTGCCTGGAGGAGTTTTCTGTTAGCTTTTTGGCCATAAGGGATCTTATTTTATCTCTCTGACTGCTTCTGTGAAGAACACATTCATGAGGGCAGTGGTCTATTACAGGGACCAGACACAAAGACCTGAGTCTAAATAAATCACCTGTAACTACTTGGGAAGGGTCCAAAACAAGCAGGAATTGAACTGAGATCATGTCTGTGTTCAACATAATTTCACTCTACCTGTCAGAGTAGTATTTCTCCATAGTACTTTTCATCCCTGGGGTTTCCAAGGCACTTTACCTATGAAATCTGTGTGTTAATTATTAATTAAATTCTGGATTCATCCTCTTGATCTTTGATACACAGTAGTTATTCTACAGGACACAGCAACAGTCAGTAGAGAGCACGGGTAGAGAAGTTAATTACACTAAAAGTGAATCATAAGGCAGAACATAGTTACATGGCTGAATGTATTTTCCAGCTTAAAAAACAGCACCTTCAGCAACATAATGCCTGTGAAATTGTCCCATGTATCACTTTATTAATAAAAAAGTGTGTCCTATTGAATCACTGCCACTTTTTACAGAACATTGTACTTGATAGCCATAAAGCTCTTAAGAGCCGTGACCTACCAGTAAAACCCCGCAATGAAAATAATCTTTCCCTTAGATTAATTCGTAATGAAACCTTTCTATTTTGACATTTTGAAGTAATTTTGATACCTGGAATTGCGAACTAACTGAAACTTTCTCAGAGGCCACAAATTTCCATTAGAGAGACAAATTTTCAAGAACAGAAATGAGTCCTTGGCATTTAGTACAACTGCATTTTAGTATGATTGGACATGCTTTGGAGAAGAAAAATATCATTTTCCCCTCCTCAACTGGAAGAAAAATGGCAAAGGAGAAAGCTGCAAAAGAAGCCTACAATGCCAGCTTTGTCAGGGAAAATTTACATCTCTACAGTTTTAAAGGAAAAGGCTTTCTCCATTCTTCCATTTCTGACTTTCATGTCTGAGATGGCAGTTTGCCTGAAGGACTGATCCTCCGATAGAATTATTGTCAGGGAGGTCAGCTGTAAATTTCAATCAGTCAGTACAGGGCACAAGGAAAACATTGTCAGGAGTATTTTCCTGCAAGTTGGCATCAGATATAAACACTGAATGTATGGCTCTAAGCATAAATCTTCAAATAATAATTAACCCTGAAAATTGATAATTTTAAATTCTAACTACAGCCTGCTACTTAAGTACAAAATCTCCACTGATAGAGCTGCTTTTCTGTGCTGTGGAGAAAACTTTGGCCACACTTACTGGAGCCAATGAACATCTCAGAAAAGAGAAAGCAAATATTATTTTATTACAGATATTAAAGCCCAGGAATTACTGGGATAATCATTTGCTAAGCAGTAAATTAAGAGGAACTCTGATTATAGACACAAGAATTATATTGGACACCCATATAAATTATATCTAAAATAAGACTAAATGACAACATTTGTATCCAATTCTTGGTGTTGCCAGCTCATAGATTTTAATCATGGGGCTTTATCTTAAAACTTTAGATTTGTTATTGTCTGAAGACATCAGAACATTACTACGAATTTAAATTAAGTTTAAAAAGCAAAGCCAGGGGAAAAACAAAAACAAAACAAACAAAAAACCAAACCAACAAACCAAAAAAAACCCAAAACCCCCAACAAACATACTTTATATTCCTGACCCTTCTGGTTACAGGAAGAAGCTTGAAAATGGGCCACAAAGGCAGGAATGTCAAAAGGATATTGTCAGAAGGCATGTATCTGAATGTGTTCTGACACATCTAAATGTGTCATCATAAGTAACTCAATACCAAACTCATGTCGTAATTTTCTGAGTCCTGTTCTGCTTTCTGCAAGTTTCCAGACACCTTCAGTGCCAAACACTGCGTGTGCTGGCTGAGCTGGGATTTTGGTTCGACCATGTGGGGTCATCTCTATGTCCTTTTGGGGACAACCTCAAACAGGAAAGTGGAATTGACAATTCTGGTTCAAGTTGGGTGAGAAATTGTTACAAAACTTTCTAGCACAAGCCCCCACTACAGGCAGCAGTATATCCCTCTGACCCCTGTAGCTTTGAGGGTACAGCCATCATCTTTTAGCTGCTTTTGCACATTCTCACTCAAAGACTGAAAGGGCAAGCAGCTCAGGCAGAAAGCTAAAGGCAGCACACGTAAATCCTCACAGGTCCAAACACAGCCCTCCCAGTGCAAGGGAGCTCAGAATCAGGTTCACACAAGGTCTGGATGTCAGTGTTTGGAAGAAGTTCTCATCGTTTTCACATGGGTTCCCACGATACCGTACAGTGAACTTCAGTCCTGCTCTGCTGACACAAACCCAAGTCTTATGTTACCAGGATAAGCAAAGTGTTTTCACTTCTACTTACCACTTAAGACAAAAATAACTTCTGTGGTTCATTCTGTCCTCTGGGTACAAAAGTCTTGTCTTGCTTGGTGGTTTGAGGATCCAGAAAACACAAACTGAAATGGAAAGACTGTTGCTATTGCAATGAAAGTTCTTTTACATACTCCGCTGTTTTCTAAAAAATAATCAGCTATTATTGGATATATACAAGATCTAGGACAAAAGCTCCAGACCCATGTTTCCCTATACCATGTGCAAAGAACGCACAGACAGGATGGAAAAAAGGAGATACTTTCTTTAAGGATCAGCTTCCTCCTTCAGGGCTGGGGACATAGAGGGGACTTTGCAGTGTTGGGGCAGGATCTTCAACAGGCCAAAGACTTGAAATGAAATTATGTCCTTTCTTCCACTGTGCACCTCCTATAGACACAAAACCTTATTAGGAGACAATTAAAAGATATTACATAACTATTAGTAGTAAAGATTCATCTAGAGAGGAAAAAAAGATTTTATTAAGTCTGTTAAAAAGTGTATTCCTGCCAGCAACATATTTCCACGGAGAGCCTAAACTGCAGGGTCCTCATGTAGGTTCTCCCAGCCCATCCTGCCCTACACTGCAAGCATGTTCCCTGAGAGTGCATGGCCCAAGCTGTTCTGAAGAAAGACATATTATCTCTTCCCTTCTTAGGGTACCCATTTGAAAACAGGCTTCAGCAGCAAAATATCTTTTTCTCCCCTAGGTACATCCCTAGGCTGGTTTTGTTTGTTTATTTCTTTGTTTTCCTTTAAGCAAAACAAAAAGGAGTTTTTGCCATTACCAGAAAACACAAAGAAAGGAGAAGAGCTGGTACCTCCCACACCAGGAAGAGCTAGTGGGGAAACAGAGGTCCCAAATAATTTCAGTCTCATGCTGGGTCCCAGCCTCAGGACATCTTTTAAGTGGAACTGGAGTCCATTTCTTACAGCATGGTGCTATGGATTGCTAGTGTCAATATTGCTATATGCAGTACTTGAACTAGAAACTAGAAATAAATTAAACTGCTTCACCCTTTGTGTGACAGAGTTCATGAAAAATCATTGAAAAAGCCACCAGAAAGCAGGCAAATTTTTCTGAAGAATGCTTTCCCTGTGTTTGCAAGGTGAAAGCAAGTTTGGTAACAAAATAATGTTTATATTATTTTCTTACTGTTAAGGGGCTCAATTATTGAAGTTGTGTTAATAAGGTCCACCTCAAACATTTGATTAGCCTCCTAATAAATCCACTAAGGAACTAATGGATAATGCCATTTTGCCACTTGGCCAAGTGTCAACAGGACACAAAAAAATTTCAGTGAATAACAGGAAAAATCTGTAGCACTGACTCCCTTTTGTTTCCTTTGCACCACTACAAGGATGGCTTTCTCTCTTCTTCTTACCCTAAGTGCTAAGTGGTTGTGACAAGGTTAAGTCCCAAAGGATAAGATGAGGTTCTGCTGTTAAACTTCTACCGCAGTATTCAGGCAGTCAAGGGTGCACAGGCTGTGATTTACTGTTAATGGGCCACCTGAAAAAAGGTTAGTTTGAACCAAATATGATTTGGAAAAAGTCTACTGTGTTCATTCCTCCTTCAACAGTAAGTAAACAGATCAGCCAGAAACAGAGATCTGGCAGGATATATCTACATTGAAAAGTAGTGCTGTGCAATAGGATGGATTTGTAGATTCCCTACCACTCATATTTGTAGAATTTTAATTATTTGGTGCTGAGAGCATGATATGTGTCCACAGTATTTCAGTTTCGAAATCGAAATTTCACAACCTCTGATATGTTCAACAGAGTGAACATTTCCTCATGGCTGGAGCACACCTTAGACTTCATTTCAGTTAACACAGGCCAAAACTTCTCCATGGTGCAACTCCAAGCATGGTAAGCAGGAACTTAACACATTTGGATTCACATCCAAAGCCTGTTCCTTGTTTGAATTCAATACAGTTGCTGCCTTTGAAAATTATAACTTACTCAACTAAGAGGTTCTGGCATGCATGGGAATTTTTTGCCCATCTTCATGGCATAGCCAATGCTACTTTCTCTTTGGAAGTTAGTCTTCCTATCATGCTGGGATTAAGGGATGTTAAAAAATTGTGCTTGCAAAGATCTCGGGTGGGTTTCTGCATCGGTGCAACATGTTATGTTCCTGAAAGAGAGGATTTCCAACCAGAGCTACAGGATTGCAATGCACAGGTGTGAAAAAATAGCTGTATCCGGGGTTCTGGAAATCTAGACTGTTATTTTAGACAATGAAATAAACAAATTGAGTATCTAAAGGTCTCACATTAATACTCTTTTGAGGAAAGTACAAGTTATGAAGCAGATATAGCTGAGAAGATTAGTCATTGCAAAGTTTAAACAAACAATTAGACTGTAAACACAATTTCAATATTTTTAAAATATAAGAAAACATAAAGACAAAGAAAACATTTTGGAAATTAAGTAAAATGTTCCAAAGTTGGAAAAATTGTGTCATCTATAGTGTTTCTATGTCTGTTCTGAAAAAAAGAACAGTAGGTATTTTTAAATACTACCTTAAGAACTTTCTAGCTACCTTTTTTTTTTTAAATTTCTAAGATAATAGGGGAAAAAAAATCAAACCAAAACAAAAAAGGCTGCCCACACCCAGGGATTTAAGCATCAGGCATCTCTTTATTGGACCAGCATGCTGGTCCTTGCCCTAAAAAAGAGATCAGCTTTTATTTCTATCGGAAATATTTTTTTTCTGTACCAAAGTCCAGGCCTCAGCATTCAGTGACAGATCATTTAAATCCCAAAAATTCAATTAAATATTTTTAACTTCTGCAATTTTACATTGCCTGTCATTTCCTATTTCTGTCCATACCACTCGCCTCCTACGTGCTGCACATTTTGCTTTTGAATCCTCCTAAAAAGCTCCAATTAATTTATTCATAGTTGGTAGTACTGTATATCTCTTCAGGTTTAAAATGCGTGAAGGCTCAAAATTTAATATGAATTTGTCTTAATCTTGTCATCTGTGGATCTTTATATTCAAACTACAGAGTAAAGATATAATCAAATTTTCTCTAGCTTCACTAGAGGAGTAGTCTTGACTGTAGGAGTGTTGTATTACAGAGAATACTACTTCTGTAAGCGAGAAGACTCCTACACTTGTGTTCATCAGTAATGCCCCTTCTTCCTTTCTCTTCTCCCTGCTGCTGTCACAAAAGTGATGGTGTCTCTGAGAACCTCTTTTCATGCACAGTTGCTAAGAAGTTGGGTTATATAGCACAGGATTTGTTGCAGAAATGTACAGTCAGCTTGGCTTCCCTGACATGCATGCAGAGATAAAGAATATAAATCCGAGGTTACCACATTTGAGCTTCAAGCATTTGCATGTCCTTCATCCATTTCTTTTTGATCCATAAGAAACTGTGGAGTTTTGGCTACAGGCCATCAAGAATGAAAAAACCACATCTCTAAGAAATAATCTAACTGACCCTTGAACCAGAAGATAGATAAGATGACCCCTCAAGTTTCCTTCCAGCACACATTCTGTGGTCATTACAGTTTTGCACTGAATACTCAGTTCTGGAAAAATTGCCATTATTGTGATTTTATCAATACATGTCCACGAGAATTGTAATTATCACTATGATTCAATAATCAACAACTGGTGTCCTTAGCAGTTGGAGAGGGAGAGGTCAGAATTTCTTTTGCTCTTTAGAAGGTATTTGAAAGAGGAAGCCAAAATCACCACATTAATGTCTTTTATTGAATCGCCTATTTTGGCACTTTTTTTAGATATATATATTGCCTAGATCAATAGCTTAAAAGGAGGCTATTTACAAATATGAAAAAAAGATACATCTGCAAATATTTCTTCTTGACCACAATGATACAGTATTTCATTTGGAATTTATGAAAATTTTATACATCAAATTTTTGTTCATATGAAGGCTTAAGAAAAGTCTCGAAGCATATATTTGTTCATTAAAAGAATGAAAGGGGAAAAGAACAAAGCTATATTAAAAAAATCTTATCACCATGGTAACTAAACACAGGCTAATTTTGTAACCAAATTTTACTGGGAGGACAGAATAGATCATTACCTCTATATCACTTAATCACAGATTAAGAAAACCCCCAATAAATTATGATTTCTCCATAAATAATAATTACCTCAATACAGAATTCTAAAAAAAGTCATGAAAAGCCATAGTTTCAAATGTGTTTATATGATATCACCAAACATTTTCAGACAAGTCCTTTTGTTTTAAACTTTTAGAGGCTATTGGCAAAAACGAAAACACGTGAAGTTAATGATTACTTTGCTTTCAAAGAAGAGTGTAATGTCTAAAGACTAACTACCTGTGCTACAGAAAATATCCCCCCAAGATTTTTTAGAGAGGTTCAAAATTGTACTCAGTGTTTTGCACTGAGAAAAAAGTAGGAGATGTGTTTGATTGGCAGAAGTGCACAATGAGGGACGAGCTTATCTACAGCTTATCTACCTTATCTACGCACCACCTACCCGTGCTCCAAACGTATGAGAATTTACAGGGGATGTGAATTTCTTAAAATGCCACAGAGTGCAAATTCCTCAGATCAGTAAAGGGGCAAAAAAGATCCATCAGACTAATTACTATGGACAGGCACAAAAGAAACATTAAATTAATTTCTTTGTCCTTTTAGGATTTGACTTTTCAGCTGAAGCTACCAACAAAGGCTTCCATCTAATGGCAGTTTTGGGGGCAGTTTTGGTGACATGCACATCCATCTACAGCCTTCTACCACTTGCATCTGCCCAGTAACTGAATACCCACTACATTATTAGGACCTGGATTGCACTGAGCAGCACATTTTTATGAGTTACCACCTACGCAGCCCTCACAGAAAGCCTGGACTTCTCTACTTCACTGTAATATATTGCCTGCTGTCCTGTACTTTATGGAGCAAAATATTAATGTGCAGTATAACAAATTCCCCACCAAAATAAATTAGTTTAGTGATCATCACTTCATGGCACACTGCAAATGTGACTATTTCTTTTTGAAGATTTAATCTGCTATTTAATATGCAGAGTCTCTTTTTTAGTTCTGGTACTGATCAAACTATTCTGAATGAAAACGTAATTTATTTTTTTTAATAATTTTTTGTACGGTGCCATCAGGCCTAATAGAACGGAAGTAAGTTACATATTTTGCGTTATAACAAATATGCATTACAATTCCTGATAAAAGCCCATAAAGACATTTCTCAATAGCACTGTTGGCAAGTTTTCTTTCAATACTTCCTAACAACCGGCTAATTATACACTATGTCAGATGCTGGACCTTTTTTTCCTCAGGGTCATTGTAGGATTGCCTTCATTTTAACTTCATGCAGTCTTAGATGTTACTGTGTGGTCAGATACCATTTCCACCTACCAATGAATATTTCAGTATTTTATATTAAGTAGTCATTGGAGCAGGAAATAAAATGATGCTGTTTTGCTTCCCTAGCAGGTACCCTAACTACTGCCCTGTCCAGCCCCAGCCTTTTCTGCTTTCTGTCTTTCCCTTAATGATTTTTTAAGTAGTGTGTACAAAGTGGATTTATTACCAGCCAATAAAACCTAAGGACTGGTGGAAAAACTTCATAGTGCCTGATTCTTAAATCAATGTTCTCTAAAGGAGGAAGGGGAGGGAAGATATACACTTAATCATGTTAAATGACATTTAAATATGTATCGGGACTTCTGTGTTCCAAAAGAAAATGTCTATTTTGTTAATTCTGCCAGTACTGTTATATGACAGAAATTAAGTGATTTGAAGGTGCCAGAGTTTAGGCAATGATGAGTAAAATTTAGTTGCAGACTCAGGTTCAGTGGCTGCAAGCCTAATGGATATTCCGTGAACATTAGTGGGAGCTAAGTGCTACACTGAAGCACTTGGAGGAGCATGAGAGTACATCATCTTTTTGATGTATCCACAACAGGGTATCCAGACTCAACAGGATTTATCTGATTGCTACAGAGACAGCAAATAGTTTTCTGTTTCTTAAACAACCTCAGCATGAAAGTCATCCTTAGGAGCTCTGTGGAATTAATTTTCCACATTTCACTCCTTCTTTTATGGGTGGTTTCCCACTCTACATGAAGTGCAAGTGAGTGAGGAAATATACTGAGCTCTTGAATGAAAAAGAATTTTCTCTGGGTTTAATTATTTCTAATTTTGATGCCAAAAATAGTGTCAAGTGAAGCACGTTAAGAATTCAAAATCATTTACTGAGAGCGTGCTGTCATAATTCAAATCCATGCCATCCATGAAACAGGGCCAGCATCATCTCACTTTACAATAGCAAGTCATTTTAGCACAGAATTTCAGAGGTTCTATTACAGTCTCCAAGAAGCAATAAACATCTTGAAGCAAATTTCATTAAGATTTTGTTCTGAAAAAGCGCAAAATTAAATAAAGCTCTGAGAAGACAGGCTCATTGAGGTATCTATGACATTAAGAAAAGGAAGAAGTGAATTTGTTCTTTCACTGTAGCCTCACTTCACTGGATAAGGGTAAAGCAACATAGTCAGGATAGGAAATACTCCAACTTTCCCTAATGCACAACTAAAACATAGGGCTGGGAGAGAGAGACTACCCAGAGTCAAACCTACCCTGCATATTATAAGGGACTGTATGATAAGAAGATACTAAGTCGAGTAAAGAAGGTTGGTTTTACAAACAGAAGAAGAAACACCTATGGATTCACCACACAAATCTACTGAAGCCTAACACAGGACTGAGTAACTGATAGTTATGTCAAAAGCCTACTTGGTTGCCTAACTACCATAAGGATAACTACTATGGAAAGCTAAAACTTCATGGATAGATGATCCTGGAAAAGCCTTCACATACTCGAAACAACAGATCTGCAAGAAGTCAGTCCAGCTGTACAGTATGAATTATCTCTATTTATTGCCAAGAAGCAGGCCTCTTAAGAAGTGGAAGACAATGAACACCTTATTCTTTACCTCTGCACGAAACCAGTCCCTTGGGAAGCATCTTTGCATCAACAGAAAAGATGGCACTGGCAATAAAAGAGGCAAAAGGGCTCCAATGGAGTGCACTCACTGAGTAAACAAGTGCAATTAAAAATTGACCTTTCCCTAATTGAACAACAGAGAAAGCAAGAGTATGCATCCCAAATGCAGATATTTGGCATTTAATGCCATTAGTTTTTAAGAGGAAAAGGGAAAAAAAAGACAACCTGACACACCATTTCTCCCTAGAAATCAAAAAGAACTGGGTCTGGAAAGGAAGGTGGAGGTCTAAGCAAGTGTAAGGGAAGTGAAGAGAGATGGCCATTGGGCAAGTTCAATTCTCAGCTGCTGTATAAAAAGGATTAAACGGTGTCTCATCAGCTCAGAGCAGCCCTGCCAGGAACACCTGATTAGCCTGGATGGAACAAATAGCATCCAGGAAGAGAAGTGATAAGGAAGATAAGGAAGATACCTTGCAGAAAAGAACTTGACACTGCATGCTCTGTTCTTTCTTTTCTTGGATGCAGAGGCAAACTTGCCCAGCGAGAAACTTGACAAAAATAAAGGGCAATCTCTCCATGCTCAGGTAAAAGAAGGAAAACGTTTACTATGCCACAAGTTCCTCTACTTCTGGCAGTCAAGAACTGGATAGGTTCTCCTGGATCTCTATCAGACTTCTATTGCACATTGTGAGTAGCTGTAAGAATATGGGTCTTCTTTTAGAACACTATACACTTTAATTTTAAAAATTCCACTTGTGGATTATGCCTGCTGTTTTAGACTGAAGACATTAATTGAATCGTAAAGTTAACACTGCAGTTAATCTATTCCTACAAAATATTTAAGAAAAGGTGCAGCTATCTTCTAAAATGTTCATCCAAGCAAGGTCTTTATTTATTACTGTTGTTTAAGTTCTATAGTTCCTAAATTATTAAGTCCTATAGTTCTAAATTATTCCTTTGTCTAACTCACAGCCTAAAAGCCATTTTAATATTCTCACATAAGTTTTAAGTTTTATGTGACTTAAAGACCTTTCTCATTCCCTTTCATATTCAGCTATATGCTCTAACAGAGCATCCAAAAAAGTAATCAAACAACCCTTGTAGAAAAAAGTATTTGTTACCGCTTTTCTTATATTTCTGTACAGATAGGAAAAAATACTATTTTACTTTTCAAAAATATACTTAATTGAAACGAATTTTCTTTCTGGCACCTTCCTTACCTGGACTATCCAAGAATTCCTAAAAGTTTACACAGATGCAGACAAGTAAAGAATTTTTTTTTTGTATGTCAGTAAACAAAAGATAAGACAGAAAAGGGAGATGAAGGAGGACTTACAACATAAGATAACAGGATGTGCAAATGCTTCAGATCTTTCTGCTTTTGTACTTGTGAACAGGAACGACTCCAACAAGTGCTGCAGTTAATGCTAGACTTTATGTAGATGAGGTTAGGGGACAAAGAAAAAACACTGGAAGGTTGACAGCTTATAGTGATAGCATTACCTTTCTTCCTCAGGATAGCCTGAGTTGTGTGCCAGGGCTTGAATCTTCCCTCTAATTACTTGCTGACCCAGTGAACAAAACACATTGGTCACACATCCAAGTCTTTGATGCTGTGATTTACTCTTCTTTGCAGCACTATGCTGGGCCATTAGACAAATCATCCATAGCACTTTCTAAGACCATGAGTCAATGAGTTGGATTACTGCCAATTCAGAAAAGTCCTGCTAAAACTAGCTCTTAAAAGTTATCCAGCGGAGCTCCTGAATTTCTAAAATTATCAGGACCAGAATTTAAAGGTTCCACATCATTTTCAATGGCCTTTGGTACCCTTTTGGAAAGCAATAACAGAAAAAAAAAAAAACCCCACACTTTTTAAATAACTGATTGCAAAAACCCTTTTAAGAAATGTTTGCTACATATAATGTATCTTCCTTTTTATAGGCTCTCCTGGCAGCCAGGAGGGCCAATCACGTCCTGGGGGCATCAGGCACAGCATTACCAGCCGGGCAAGGGAGGGGATTGTCCTGCTCTGCTCTGCGCTGGGGCGGCCTCACCTCCAGCACTGGGGGCAGTTTTGGGCAACACAATGTAAGAATGATATAAAGTTATTAGAGATTTTCCAAAGGAGGGCAACTAAGTTGGTGAAGGGCCTTGAGGGGAAATCATACAAGGAGCAGCTGAGGTGACTTGGCCTGTTCAGCCTGGAGGAGACTGAGGGGAGACCTCATTGCAGTTACAACTTCCTCGTGAGGGGAAGAGGAGGGGCAGGCACTGGTCTCTTCTCTGTGGTGACAGTGACAAGACCCGAGGGAATGGCCTGAAGTTGTGTCAGGGGAGGTTTAGGTTGGATTTTAGTAAAAGGGTCTTCACCCAGAGGGTGGCTGGGCATTGGAACAGGCTCCCTGGGGCAGTGGTCACAGCCCCAAGCCTGACAGAGTTCAAGAAGCATTTGGACAATGCTGTCAGGCACATGATGTGACTCTTGGGGATGGTCCTGTGCAGGGCCAGAAGCTGGAGTCAATAATCCTTGTGGGTCCCTTCCAACTCAGCATATTTCGTGATTCATGACAAAAGTTACCATTTTTACTTGCAAACAAGACCAGCTGCAACTCTAGATATAGCTAATCTTCACTTTTTTTGGCCTGTTTCATTGCCATTGGGGCAAGGAAGGAGACATGCCTACTTAAACTACTAAGGCTATAAAAGGAAATCTTGGTTCATTTAATGTGGCTTGATCCTTGCAAGTGCTCAAATAGTCTTTTGAAAAGAGAACTGATGAATTTATTATATACATACCACTTATTGCAATCAAAAAAAAAAAAATCCAAGCCTCCTAAAGTCTCATGTGGTATTCAGTAAAAAGAAGGATTAGTTCCCCAAAGTCAGTGCTATTCTTAACATTCAGAAGTTCTGCTGCAGTGGTGGAGATACGAAGTATGTCTGAAGGCACAAAGAGCCAAACCTGTGATAGAAAAGCAAAGCTAGGCTATTCTTTTTTTTCATATAAGCAGTAGTTTAGACTGAAATTATACTCTCCATAGAAAAGGAAGTGCTGGGGAGAATTTTATAATCAGTATTCAGGTAGAATTCTTCAGCATGACAATAGTGCTCTCACACATGGCTTCTAAGTAGCTGTTACAAATAGATTTTTGCAAGGTACCACGTTTTTGTATCGCTTCTTCTGAATACCTTAAAAACCCAACTGTATCATTAATACCTTAATCTAAAGCCTATGATAATCTATAACAATGAAGGATATGAAGAAGGGAATTAAAAAAGCATTTAAATAACAAGTGTGTCATTTAGTAATGAGCAAATACATGTGGGCTTCTGCTTAATTTCTACTTGAAAATACAAGACCCCACAGTGTGAGACCGAGCAATATTGGAGCAGAAACCATTTGTCTGTGCTGCAGGAATCCCAGGAGAAGTAGATCATGACTGGACTCCATTATTGCTGACATTTCACAAAGCCATTAAAAGAGAGTGCTCTCATTCCTACCATTTACAGTCAACTATTGAGTAAATCTAGTTACAGGTGAAGAGAACAAATTTGGAACGAGATGAGGAGAGGAAAGGTTGTAGGGGCAGTTGGGCCAACATTTAGCATTTGTAATGGCTAAAAGAAACATGAATACATATTTATGTCTGCATGTGTGTGTAAATGCTGTTATAGGCACACACAACCATAAAGGCACTTGTCATGATCACTCGACAGCGAGCCATGGGTTCCTCACTTATTTCATCAGGGTCAGTAAGGGAAGATTGAGCATGAAGACATTAGCACCTGAGGAGACCATTTATCTCAAGCAGATGATAAAATATGAGACTGAACAGATGATGAATCAAGCCGAAAGTGAGAACTGACAGAGAATGTGAGCAGACAAAAGAAAGGAGTTTTCAAGAGCCTTACTGCTATGCAGAAAAGGGTGGGATACATTAAAAAAAAAAATTCCAGTTTGTGCCCACTGTCTCTGGTCTTGCCACTGGGCACCACTGAAAAAAGCCTGCCTTTGGGTATTTCTACACACTGATGAGATCCTCCTAAGCCTTCTCGTCTCCAGGCTGGACAGCCCCAGCTCTGTCAGTCCTTTCTCTTATGAAGAATGTCCCACTCCCTTACATATTTTTGTGGGTCTTCAGCCATGTGGCCGCTTCAATCATTAGTATTTAAGTTTTCTTATACTCTTTTGCAAATGCTGGGATCTTTGTCTCTATCCCTTTTGAAAACTGAAGCTTTTCAGCCAGTGAAATTGCTATGCTATTTTCCTGTTAGAAGATCAAGGAATATTATCTTCAGTTATAGATGTTCTGATGATTTCTGGTCTTGTGATGTACAACATCCCTTCCTAAAGTGATTTGAAATTGGCCAGAGAATACAATTATTCCACACTCTTCATACTTCAAAGCCTTGTCCAAAGCCCAGTGTATACATACGAGCTCAAGCACATTTGATTTCCGAGTTCCATGAGGGGAAGCTGGGGTTTACTTTTGCATCTGGAAACTAGAGCAGAAACAGGTGATGGCAGTTGCATTCATTTGCAGCAGACTCCTGCACAAACTCTGTGTAGAATAATGCTGCATGACATTTTAAGATCAATATGAATCTTTAAGTCAGAGCAGAGCCTTCAGGAAAAGAACTGACACTCAGGAGACACAAAAGCCAGGCTTATTTTCTCCTTTCATAGTGATAATTTTGTATTGTCATTACACTTCTTAAGAGAAATGAAGCTGGTCTGTTGTCCTGACCCTTCAGATATTTTCTGGAGTCAAAACATTAGCTTGCTTCCTCTTTAAATAAAATGGGATTACAAAAAGAAATGAAAGGTTTTTAGAATTATAAAATAGTCTTCTGCTGCTCATGAATTCCTACAGGAACTGAGCACATTTGACAGGTTTTCTGTATAATGTATTTCACTTGAGAGCAAAAATTTTAGTTTTAAGATCCCTTGAAACAAAGCAACTAATACTAGCCTTCAGAGTGAAACTTCATAGAGCAATAAGGAAAATTTCATGTGAGTGTTATTAGTCATCCTGCACAAATACTTCAAGTGGCTCAAGGAAGAAAAATTATAAAGAAAGTGCTGTGTATGGCTTTGAAAGGAATTTTGGATCTTCATTTGCAGTGATAAAATTCAATACAAATAGAAGAAAGTATAACAACTACTGTTTTTCATCCCTCGTCACTTTAGTAACTCAGAACGGAGTTAAATTGTTCTGCGGCATCGAGCACCACTTGAGACACGGGAATGGTCAGGCTGCCATGGCAAAATAGGCTTCATTTTATCTGGTATTTAATTTCTGCATTGTTGGTCCTGACCCTTCAGTAAATGATGCTCTGAAATTAGTGCTGGGAACTGCAAAAAAATGATGTGGCCACTCATCTGTTTCTTCAAAAACTAGCAAAATCCTTAATGGTGCAGTCCAGAGAATTAAGTCATTATATTCAAGGCTTCTGTCACCCAGTACCTGGTGTGGATTTACACAGGCTTGAATTACATACTTGAGGTCCTTGCAAAGTGAATAGGGGCAGTAAGTTAAGAACGGGACACAGCTGGCTTGCGTTCTAATTAGGATCAAGGCAGGCGTCCAGAAGTAGTGCCAAAGTCAGTCATATACAACATATCACTTCTTCCTGAAATCTTAGGGTGCCCATAAGGAACAGTTTCAGAACCTGACACACTTTAAGACATATAAAAGATTTTAGCCACAACAACCTAGGGCAAGAGAGAAAGTATTTGTGTCAGCATCATAAGGTAATAAATTAATTCAGGCAGGATACAGCAGACACGGTGTCAGTTCTTTCCTCAGCAGTTCTCTAAGCACAGCATAACAGCGCAACTGTGGAGGGGTAAAGGGAGAAGCACTTTTTGTCCATCCTGTTGGCAGTAAGACACCATGCAGCAACAAGTTACAATACAGAAAGCTAAAAAAACAGCTAAAAGGCTCTCGTAAGCCCCACAGATTCTTGGAGCCTGACCCCAGCAAAGCTCAGAACAGTTCAAACACCAACTTTTTTGCCCCACAGGTGAAACCGCCAAGGGATACTTTACTGCCAGCTTTAAAAAGACTAAAAAAACTAAAACTTTACAAGTTTTATCACGCAGTCATTGCACAGTATGTTCTACTGACAGCCAGGTCAATATGCTTGCACCACCAGCAGCCCTTTTAAGTCCTTCCCAGCTATCAGACCTCTCAGAAATGAGCAACTCACTTTTATCATTGATTCCAAAGACAAATGATGCAAATAGATTTCTTTTCCAGTTTGGACCTCAAGTACACGATCATTTGGATTTGTGACTCAAAGAGCACAGAATACAGCCCCCACCCCGTGCTGTGCCTGTGCTGTGCCATATTTGCAGAGCACCAAGGCTATCTCTGCTTCTTCCTCATGCAGCTCCCCACTGAGTAGGAGGGGGTAAGGCAGAATTTGGGAGGGGACAGACAAGACAGCTGGCCCCAACTGGCCAAAGGGATATTCCATACCATATGACATTGTGATTAGCAATAAAAGCTCAGGCAAAGAGGAGGAGGCAGCAGGGATCAGGACACTCCCGGTTATGGCTTTTGTCTTCCCAAGTAACCGTTAACACATGATGGAGCTCTGCTGTCCAGGAAATGCCTGAACATCTGCCTGCTTATAGGAAGTAATGAATAAATTCCTTCTTTTGCTTTGCTTGGGTGCACAGATTGTTTCACTTATTCACCTGTTTTTATCTCAAGCCACAAATATTCCTGGTTTTGCACTTCTGATTCTCTCCTCCATCCTGCTGGTGGGGGGAGGGGAGAGGAGGAAGAAAGTGGGCAGGCAGCTGGGTGGGTGCTCAGCTGCTGGCCCTGCTCAGCCCACTGCAGCTAGGCCAGCAAGTCTGGTATTTACTGCCAGTGGCCATGGGCATTACTAAAACAGGAAAGTGTAAACCTCTCCTTCAATAGCTGTTGGCTTTGATACAGTTGAGTAACTTCAGATAGCCGAGGCTGAAACTCAGGCTAAGACTGCCACCAGCCTGAAAGACAGAACACACAACTGGGGTATCTGAGGACAAGGCTACAGTGAAAGTTAAGACTAAAAGGAAAGCCAAACCCAAATCTTCCAGGTAAGGTCTTCACCTACAGTCATACCCAATAGATATCCCCGTGCATCTTTCTCCAATTACTATTACTCATGTCTAAGAAGTAGATGAATCTGTCTAGGCTATAAATCAATTAAATACCAAACAGCTACATCGGATTGGCATTGTGTCCAAGCCAATAAAACTAGAGGACATGAAGGGAAGGAAAAGAAAAATCAAAAACCTGAGCCCTTCTCATAATATAGGGACCACTTTAGAGTACCAAACCATGAAGACCAGACAAGTCAAGATTTTTTTTTTTTTAAAACCTATTGAAAAATTCTGAAGTGCTCAACATAGTGATACTTTAGTATCTAGATCTCCGTTGTGGAATCAAGTACAATTCAATAAAGATTCTTCATTAATGTCTTAGAGTAAAAAATAGAGGACTCCCTCTTCCAAGCTGGAGAAAAGAAAAAGATTTTCCTATAGTTCATTCATATAAATTGGAAAAGTTAGTTGAAAAGATGACAGCAAGAGGCAAACTTGTACACAAGTGGCTGTGGATCGATACTAATGCATCTTTAGTTGGGCAATGAAGGAAGAGCACAGATTTTAAGAACATAGCTTTCAAAACAAATTTGCTGGCTAGGATAGCTAGGAGACAAGGATATGGTGGGGTAGGGGAAGATTTTTCCAGTTACTACAGAATGATAGCAAAAACATAGGAAGAAAAAAAAAAAGAATCCTTTAGCAGAAAAAGGACAAGAACTCATGAGCTGTTCAGCAGCCTGAAACTTGAAAAATTAGTACATGAAATAAAAATGGGTTCAAATTACTAAGTGTAGAAGACTCAAATGAGAATGTCTAGGATAAAGTGAGACACAGTGTTTCTTGATAATAATCACAAAAAAATATTTAGTACATTAGAGTCACAAGAGGAAGAGAGCAAAGAAAGTGAAAGGAGAAAGAAGACAAGAATACTGTCTGGAAAAGGACAGGAAAGGCACAATCCAACTGAACCACTATACATTGAGATGTTTTAGGAAGTATCACATAAGCCACATTTTTATCTTCATCTCCGAGTTTTCAGAATTCTGGACTAGAAATATATTTGGTGTGACCCACACTACAAGTCTCCCTGTGTTCTTGTGCCGGTTTGGCCAAAAATCTAGTAATATAGCCCCTGAGAAAAAACCAGGTTGCAACCACCCTTCCCCCCCCACAGGGTTCGGGAAAAAAGACAGTTCTTTATCTATTCTTCTATATTAGAACTGATGAAGATCAGGGCCCTGAAGAGAAAAAATCCCAGAAAAGATGGGAAATGTCATTATCTGCCTTTCATAGGGGTACAACAAGGAGTCGAAAAATAAAAAACATAAAATAGCTTGAACTCAATTCCAAAGAAAAGACTGAAACATATAATCAAGCTTATTTTTAAGCAATGCATAGACTGTGAAGATGAATGTTTGACCTGTCAAAAGTAAGTATTGAATCAGTTGCATTTTCTTCCACAGCATTTTTCTATACTTTTCTTGTACACTTGGTTCTATGGATAACATTTTCTTGCTATCTAAACTGAATAGCTCTTACTATCAGTGTTCTAATGCGAAACCAGGAAAATGAGTGCTATTTAACAGGGGGATGGGGAGGGAGGGGGATGGTACATCACTTAAGTGCAGCATATTATCACATTTTGATTTGCTCAACTTTCAGAAATTCTGTCACAAACCAGCCTGTTTCCACAAGTGATTTTTTGTCACTGAAATTGATTTACAGCTTTTCAAAGATTTATTTTTGTCCCAATTTATATTGGCAGTCACCAGCAGTGGATATTCAGCCTTGCTTTTCCCTCTTAAAGAGAAATCAGCAGAAGTCAGAGTTGCAATCTTTTCTTCATCTGCTCTTGGACAATATTTGGGAAAAAAAAAGCAAATTTCATGTTGAATAAACCAGTAAAATGGGGAATTAATGCCAGATGGGTCACTTCTTTCTAGAGTGTGAATCCAACCTCTGAAACACGCATAACCTACACACCTATAAATGCTTTAAATCCCCGTGAAAATACCACTGTGTTATAAATTATAGTCAAACACTCCTGCCTCCAATCTCCTTTATACTCTCACCTGTAAGGAGTAACAGACTACCAGAAAATCTTGAACAGCAGGTTAGAAGCATTGTTCATGAAGAAGAGACTTTCACAAGAGAGATGTTAATTAGAGATATGGGCACTAATGTGTGCTGGTTAACATGTTTGCAAGCCTGTCCTTAACAGCTTAAGCATTTGGAAGCATAATGCAGGATTTTGCAGCTCCCTGACACAGGCACCTTCCTTCTAAAAAAAGCCTAAGAACAGGTTAGACCTAAACCATCCGTGACAGACTCCATAACTTTCCTAAACAACAAGTTCCAAAAGTTCACAGTTCTTGCTATTAGAACAGTTATGCTAGAAGTTCATCCAGCCTGTCCCTCCAAGTCATGTGTTGACACCCAATCATTCCTGTTACCCTTTGTGCCGGTTTGGCCAAAATCTAGTAACATAGCCCCTGAAAGAAAACTCAAGAATTTTATCTGATTTGCTCATATGCTTCTTAAAGGCCGTACCAGAGCAGCAAGATGTATTCCTGATCAAGTCTTAAGATTTTTAAGTGGAAAAATGATTTAGCAGTTCTTGCATGTTGCAGTGTGTAAGATCCCAGTGGTGGTATGGCATGCCACAGCCTTCTCGGAGAGCGCAGTGAGGCTTGCTCAGGGAGAGCGGCTGCTCCGCTTCCCGTGCCTCTTCCAGGCTGCCCCTCGCATCCTCCGGAAAGCTGAAGCCTCGCAACGTGGTGACGGTAAAGGAGGCAAGAATGCTCTCTGCATGGTGGCTCCCAGAAGCCTAGAGCCAGCACATGTGCTCACTCCCAAAGGCAGAGAGCTAGCACATGGCATGGTTCCCCCAGGCAGAGGCTGGTGCCCCAAGGCAGGGTAGAATGCGAGAGAGAAAATCATGTGGCATGCAGTGTCCTTTATCCGGGGTGAGGGGTTCGGAGAGAGCACATGGACCAATGGTCACAGGGCACAGGGGCGGTACATGGGCGGAGTTGGGGTAATAGAATCAATGGGAGAAACCCAAGGGAGTGGTTAGGGCTGGGGCAGGGAAGGGGGGACCCAGTGGAAAAGGAAGGCACAGGAGTGGGGAAAATACAAGACTACACTTGCAGGTCAGCTACCCATTTATGTGCTCCCATTAAGTTGCTGAGGGGTGAAAAAGACTGTAGCCACAAACTGTACTTGTTCATCTTGTAATGCACCATAAGTTTCAGAGAAATTTTTAAGCTAGACCTGGTAGCCATTTGTTCTTTATTTTGGCTCTGTCTGGTCACATCAACCATTCCTGTCATTTCTCAGAACTCTTAAAAATTCATTCTTTTATTCTACAGTGCTTGCATTTCTCCTCAAACTTAAACTATTTGCAGGTTTATTAAATCTACTCTGCATTTCATCATCCTGGTCCAACTATAATGTTACTGTAGTATAACATTGAACACAGGGAAGATGGAAATACCCAACCTCACACATTTTTCCTGGTTTATTAATGATCAGTTAACACCTTTTGAGCACAGTTCTCCAATCACTTCTGCATTTAGGCTCTAGGAGGTCTCCCGAGATTGTTTATCAGAATGCCATCAGGACTGTCAAAATGCCTTTCCGTGTCCACAATGCCCATACCTTTCTCAGGGTAGAAAACTGATTTCAGTAAATGTATGGCAATTATTACTTATCTGCTGGCAAGCTTCCAGGCACCTACCAATTATTCAACTATTTTTTCTTGGAAGCTGATGGGGCTGGCTTTTTCTGACTACTACTTTCAGCTCTCCAAGTGAAAGAAAGACTAGACTTGGTCTTTTTTTCAGTGTTGTGACACATCATCACTGACTTAAACAACGAGCTGAAAGAGTCTGACATCTCATCACCCTTTTTTTGTAAGGGGTGAGGAGGTGGGACAGGTTTGGGGAAGGCAGCCGCAGAGGAATCTGTTTGATCTTAGGACAAAGTTCAACAGGCTTAACCCAACTGAAAGTATCTTACTGAAGTACCCTCTTAATATGTCCCATCTTTATACAAAGCTAAATTTTACCTTTTCATCACTGAATTAAATCTTTCAGCCGCCAGCACACAGGAGTCAGCTAAATGACCTTTTCAGTGAAGACTGACACAACAAAAATGTAGTTAATCCTCTGATAGCCTTAGCAATGAATGTTGAGACCCGAGTTAAGAGCTGTCCTTCCCTGTTTTCTGATGTTCACAGGATTATCTTTTTCTATAATTAAAGCCCTTCCCTTTCAGTTTTGTCTCAAACATGATTCTGAGCTCCCCGTTTAGGCATGTGATTGAGCCTCACTTACTCCATGGTGAGTTCCGAGCCCACCTGCTCAAGCAGTGCCAACACACTTGCATTCTAAGGAGCTGGCAGGTGATGACAAGTCAGTCAGCTCATCTGTCTCATCACTTCCTTGTAGACCCTAACAAATCAAGTGTGCACTGCAATGCTTCAGCACAGCACAACACTAAAACCCTTTTGTGGTGACCTGTCAAAAATCTTGGCTTCTCTCCCTGTGGGTGACAGCTGTTCCCTCGTCCATGCAAGTCTGCTGCTCTCTGGATACTTGAACAACATGGAAGGGATCTGGGTGCATAGGCAAGGCATTCCAGAGATCTGCTGCATCTTTGGGTGAAAAATGTCATGTTATCAACTTGCCATTTAGACCACTTTTTATTTCAACTCACGGTATGGCAAAACATTCCAAAATGACCTATTGGCATTAAAAAACAAAAAAAAAGAAAGACACCATGTCATTACCAGTACAGAAGTACAAATTATGTAAGATGATGGCATGATGACGGGCAGAGGTAGACAAGTGACCTCCAGAGAAGCTAAGACAGCATCACATCCACCTTAATATCCAAGTCTGCAGTCCTGGCAAGGACATTCCTCTTTTTCGGTAGAGCACCTTAGTTCTTACAGTTGTCTTTCTGGAGTCTTACACAGATGGAAAATCTTTCTTCAAGAACCTTACAGTGTGATCATTTGCTGGCTGTCCTGAGGTCAGTCACTATCCTTACCCAGATCATCACCCCACTCCAGTCATGCTGTACTTCTCCCTCCTTTCCACTCCCTGGCTGCTGTTTATTTTTGCTATTACATAGCAAACTGAGTCAGCTCACAATCAGATTAAGCAAGCACTACATGCTGCAGGAATATGCAAAGAGTCCCTTTTGGCAGCAAGCTACTAGCAGTTCAGCATGACTCAGGTTTGTCCTCATCCTATTGCTTCCTTACCTAAGGGACAGTATGACTGTTCTTAATACAAATAGGCACTGTTTCACTTCTGCAAATAAACTTTTGTATTTCACTAGTTAAAAAAAAAATTGATTCAAGAGTGAGAACTCCCTCTGTTTTTTACAACTGTCACTTCTGAGAATTCTGTATAAATACAACATAATTTACTATAAACTTTATATGCTACACCAAACTAAACATTTTATTAATGTTACAGAAATGTCCACATTATGAAAATTATGCTTCACATTGCTATCTCTGGGGCAAGATGAGATATAATGAAAGTTATTTTTATACTTTGGCACAATCATTTCCACTCTAGGAACTTTTTAAAATTAAACTTCATTGCCGTGGAAGAGCATTTTTCATAACTAAGAACTAACCACACGAACACGTAAGATGCAAACAATATGACTCATTACTTGCTCTTGGAAGAGAATAACTCTACAGCAAAGAACTAGAGGTGCTTTAAGGATAGTTAAAAACTGGCTATGGCTTGCTGGGACTGGGCAGCTTCAGAGAGAATCTGACAAACTCCTGAGTGGAGCACATTAGAGAGTTTTTATTTTTTCCTTCATATTGATGACTGCCACTGTAGGTGACTACAGAGTAGGATCCTCTTCAGCACAGCGGGAACAAGAGCAGCTAGCTGAATCCATTACAGCGTGGAGAATAGCTCTCATCCATGCAATTTAACAGTCAAGGCCAACACGTAAAGTTTTATAACTGCAATGTTATAAAACTCACACAGGAGCATTACAGATTTAGGAGTACTGGCATATTTCAAAAAATAATGATGCTGTATGAGGCTGTGATGAAATGTAAGGGAAATGTAAAAAGTACATCTGTCAACTAGCAGCATAATCTTTGCAGTTAAATAGCTCAGGATTTGCAAAAGACTCACCAGGAATGGTTTTGGAAAGAGTCCAAGGAATATACAGAGAGCAACAACAGGGCACCAGGTACAGCCAGAACATAAAGTTTATTTTATCCATGAGAGGATCATGACTGAGGAGAATTCAACTACACAACCAGATTACTTAAAAGGAGCTCCAACACTACTTGAGGATAAATTTTGCAATGTTATTATATAAAATGAGTGGATTCCTCAAAGCACTTAAAGATCATTTGCCCACAGGATTGGATTAGAGTCCTGAAAAAAGTGTTTGAAAATATAGGCTGAAAAACAAATGGAAAATCTTAAATGGAAAAGCTTAAAAAATTGTTATTGGAGAATACTGAGTTAAGTCCTATATTTAACTTAAACCGAATAGGTAAATCTAAATAAGGCCCTTCAGAAACACATGGAATAAGATTAGAAGTAACACTATCAGGAGTGATATGCTATGTTTTTTATGAGATGAGCCCTTCAATTCAAAACATCCCCATCGTATCAGACAGCTCAGAGTTGCTGCTACAAAGATTTGTTCAGGCACTAGAACAACTAAAACAGGACACTAATATGAAAACGTTTCTATTTGAGTACATTCCTTAAGACAGAAATTCACATGCATGAAGAGCAGCCCTACTCCACATTATTCATCCAGCCCAATGACAGATTTGCCAAATCTGAATGACGTACTTATCACTGTGTCTTTGGCATGGGACCTGGGAGCCTTACTGGGAACTGTGAACACACATCCAGCAAGCCTGTCAAAACAGGGCCTGTTCACACATGGCTAAGAGGATGAGACAGAACCCTCCTCACATGATTTCTGCAATGGCACCGGAAATCTGTGGAAACAGTTGAAAGGCATTAAAACAGCTCCTTGCTCCACTGTAGGAGGGTGCCAGCTTGTCGGGATGCTGATCTTGAGCTTTTTCTAAAACAAAAAATAGACATGCTTCATTGCCAGAAGAAGACAGGACTCCTGTTGGTAGGACGTGGATTTCTACTGTTACCACTTGGAACTGGCACTATTTGTCTGATCAGCAAGCCTTGCACATCAGTGCTGGTTCCACACACATCACATGGTAGCACTGGTTCCACAGCATGAAAAACCCTTTGTTCAGCAGGACAACATAGCTGGATGAGTAATGAATGTACTTTTAGGTTGGACTATGTTACAACACAGCTTTTTTCAAGCCTGTAGGACCAATCTAGCTACTCTTGGAATGCCTTCAAGACCAGAAAAATTATAAATTGCCACCGGCCAGGTGCACCACTCTCTGGTCACACCACCACCACCACCACCCTTGCCTTGTGGACACACCACGGAGCAACTGCTTATAGAAGCTGCTGCTTCTACTTTCCTTTTTGATGTCAAGAGATGTTTAGAAGTCTGCAATACATCAAATTCAACAGCAGGGACAAAGAGTTCTCCCTCAGAGCACGGTGATGAGGATTCTTTTCCAGGTGTAAAATAAAATTTTGTTCCACCCAAATTGAGGACAGTGTCATGATGTAGCAGTACTGGGTAGGTACTGCAGCGAGTACAAGCACATCAGATACTAGGCACGTCTGCAGAGAAGGACATCTCTTCCAGAGAAGGAATATACAAGGGACCTTAACTACAGATTATCTAGAAAGTTTGGGAACCCAAACCATTAACTAAGTTTTTAAAAATACCTGGAATAAGTCTGTTGAAATTAAATGGCTCAGTTTTCACACAGGACTTGCTCAGACTAAATTCTGCCCCCATGTTTTAATCTACCTTTGCTATGAATGCAAAAGAACTAAAGTGGAAGGTCTCATCATCCAGGATCAGCACCCACTCAGCTTCTACCAAATGCTCCTCTTTGCCACATTCCAAAATAGGTGATACAGCTCTTGAGATCTAGCTCATCAAGAATATGATTCTATGATTCCATGAAGAGAATCACAGAATGGTTTGGGTTAGAAGGGAACTTAAAGGTCATCTAATCTAACCTCCTTTGCAATGAGCAGGGACAACTTCAACTAGATCACCTGTCCACTGAGGGATCAGAGAAACCTGATTCTCTGTCAGCAATGAAAGTCTCTTTATAGATGAAAACTTAGAAACTTACAGATCAGGTTTAGGTCCTGCACACCTGTAACCAGCAAGCTCCTTTCTCAGCACTCAGCTTTGCTTACACCATCCCGCAGCATTAAGTCTCCCCCACAATGCAAATTAGCCTAGAGTGAAGCACTAACTGAGCTGTTAGATACCAGATTTCCTGAAATATGGACTTCTGTGGTGGAAGCTTTAAGTTCTGTGGATCTAGCACATGTAAGAGTCTTTTCTCTAAACCTTTGTCTTTTCTATGAACAATTGCTTCCTAGAGCTGTCAGCCCCTTCCAGAATACTGTCAGGTAGCATCTGGAGAAGCTTTGAACAGCACAGGACTAAATCACAGATTAAAAACAGTCTCCACAAAAAAAATCCATTCTCTATTATTAAGTCTCTTAACTCTATGTTCAAAGCTAGTTCAGGAAAGATTACAATCAATTTATCTACAATCAATTCTGACAGTACCCTTCTGCTGTCTCTCAGAACCAGGGACAAGACCAGGTAAGTCTGAAACCTGTTCTACAATGATTGCATTAGTCAAGTATTAACTTTTCAGGAATGTATTTTCAAATACCTAAAACTGCTAGCATTTTCAACTCCATTCATTAAGAGCATGTTATTCATATATTTAATTCCTTCATGAACTGAAAGGAAAACAGTTGGGTCTATATTTTCCCTAAGTACTTCAAGCACAAAGCAGTATGTTCCAAATTCCCTAGAATCTGAAATCCTTGAGGTTTTCAGTAGGAGTTCCACTCAGTATTTTTGAAAATCATGCCCTAAAATAATCCTGATATCCGTCTCTGCACAACTTGAAAGGCATTATCTTTCTAGTCAAGGAAATTAATAAAATATAATTTCTTTATTACCAATTTCTGAAAAAATAAAGTAGCTGCCTCATAGCTGGGAAAATAAGGATTCCTCTGGAGTTCGTATTTCCCAATTATGATTTCTTTTTTCTCCATGCACTAGAAAGATACATCCACTAGTAAGAAAATAACTTTCAAGATCAAATAAGAAGCTGTTCTATATTCAGGACTTTGCACCTCAAAATAGAACAAAACACTTTTCTTTACAATAAACTGAAGTTTTCTTCATTAGCCCATTCAAAAATAACATTCCATGCAAATCATGTATACCTGTCAACAGCATCTTACATTTTTATTTGGAAAAGGAAGCAGACGATAAGGATGTAGATTTGCACTTTGCCAACTTAAAAGTTTAGAGAAGAGTAAGTACAACTCAGAGAATTCAAAAACATATAGATGTGGTGCTTAGGGACATGGTTTACTGGTGGACTTGCCAGCTTTAGATTTACCATTGGACCTGATAATCTTAAAAGTCTTCTCCAAGTTTTCTAAATGATTCTATAATTCTGAACTTAGGATGTAAATGGTACCTTTAAATTATATACTAAGTGTCAGAATCAAATATTTTAGGCCCAGGACACTCCTTCAAAAGCCTAATACAGTAATAAGTCCATAGGCCGTAAGTTTGGGAAGGGGCTTATGTGTGTGAGAAATATCATAGACATTCACACCAAGTCCTTGCTGTCCTGACTCTGAAGTACTCTTGGTTGAAGAAATACACTTACCACACCTGGTAACATCATGATTAATGTTTAGGCAGCTTAGCAGAAGCAGAGGTATTAACTCAATCTATATTTTACTTCCTTGCACAAAGTTCCATGCATTCTGGTGAAAAGCACCATACCCAGACTGGAATTTCAGTAGGAACAACACACTTGTTCAGCTTCATGTTTACTTTGAATGTCTCACAATCTCCATTTTTATGCAAGATTTTTGGATTCTCGTGATAAGGATTTTGACATTGTCATGCAAAAATGCTCAAAAAAAATTAGGCTGTTCTGTTTTACAGGCAACCTGAATATTTTCTTTGTGAAAAAACACAGATGTTTGTAACATACAAAGTAAGGACTCCACATTAATACAGGAGGATCATGAAACTCACCACATCTGTGGCTTACCTCTATTACCAGCCCTCCATAAACCAAAATGCTTCTGTCTGACCCCTTAAGTACATCACACATCTAGAGATAAATCTGGAAGAAAGCTATAAATGTGGGTCATTAAATGAGCTTAAACTGTCTGTTTATTTAAAAGAAATAACCCTCTATATAGCTATAAATTTGACTGAAATGCTATCACTCATGCAACCTCTCTGAATAAGAGGAAGTTAAAAATAGCCCAACTTCCAGATAATTTTTGTAACAACCACATCTCACTAAAGCTGATGAACACTAGAATTTCTGATCCATTTAATTATCCAGAATTGGCAAGTGTCTTAATTTAGAAGCAGAATTTGGTTTAGAGTATTAATAGAAAATCATATCTTGCCACAATCAAAACAAGGCTTTTATTTCTTCTGAGAAGTACAGTCAAAATACATATTTTCAGAAGAGATAGTGATTCTCAATTTCATTTCTTTGCTTCATCTGCAAGAAAAATGACCTTGCAGAAGGTTACAAGAGAACAGATCTACTCTAATGTAAGAAGTATTTTCAATATGAACTATAATTTTTAACCTAAGATCCTGAAAAATGTTACAGCCTGAGTATTTCAAATTATTTTGCTAATTTTAGAAAGGGATGAATCTTTTTTCCTTTGCTTTAATCTCAGAAGCAGTGCTTTATTTCCCTACCCATACCCAGAACTGTATCAGTGCAGTCATAAGGGCTGAATATCTGCTTACTTACTGGAAGAGTTACCTTCTACACTTCATCAGTATCCTTAAACACTTCAACTGTACCTCTGCTATGCCAAACAGTACTTAGCATCATTTTAGGATAAACCATGTGATAGTTTGATACCCTTCCACAAGGGGGTAATGCTTTTCAAAACTCTTTTGTAGGCCAACTCAAACTGTCCAACTCAAACTTGTGTTGACAAAGCCAAATAACAGCTGAAAACCCAAGAAATAGTTTCTAAGCAGTAGAAGACATCTCAAAGAAACTGCATAGTTATGTCTACACTGATTATTCAGAGGCAAATCATAAGCAGTGAAAAGGTTCATTAGCTTTCAGCTTAAATAGTCACATTTTCTGAGCATGCAATTACCATCCTATCCAGCGTGGCTCTGGTACAGGTACACTCTACCCAGAAGTAGATTAAAATTTTCAGTACAAAATCTCAAGCCTACTCTGCAATCATTTTCCTGAAATTAAAGCAGAAAATACAACAAGCTAGCAGATATTTCTTTTCATCTTTACCAGGAAAGGTTTCTCACTTGTTTCTGAGAATCAGCAGGAAATCTGCAGCACTCTCTCAGCTTCAGCTAAGGAACAAGCAAACAATTACAGGCTTTATTGTACTTACGACCTGTAACTCTGGATAAACTACCAATCACTATAGTAAAAGTAGCAAAATGAGGACCTATTTGGCACATGTTACTGAATTCTATCCAACATATTCCTGGTGATCACGGTTTGTTTGACGTGTCAGCAAGATTTAAGGCTCTCTAGTTTCTAAATGTTCATGAGCCTCCAACATGGTAGAAGCTAACTGGAAAAGTGCAACAATAAAGGTAAAAGCCAGGTCTGACTATGGCACTACAGAAGTTTCGAAAGCTCACGCTTCAGAGATTGATTTGAAATATCACTCATTTAAACAAAGCAGTGAAATAATTCTGATGCCTTTAAGTGACTTTAGTTAGAAAACAGATCTCTGAAGACTCAATTGAAGATGTTAGATGTTTGCTTGCAAGGTAGAACACTATTGTAACATGACTGTGAAGTTCAGATTTGCTCCCAAACCAGCAGAAAACTGGACCATCATTTCATATCTAACAGCTAAATGAGTGAGATGTGGTGCTACAGCAGCACTATTATGTTGTGGATCAAAACTAATTAATTGTTTTATTTGCAAGTATTTAAGACTGCACAAGAGGCAACTAGGAAAAATAAACTGGAAGTTCTGTTTCTTGAAAGTTCTTGCAAGTATTGATCAAAGCTAAGTATTTTAAGTCAGGGCTGTCTTAAATTTCACTGCTAGGTTTCCTGACTGGGTAATAACAGATGTAGAAAAACAGAGTTCACACAGTAAACTTCAAAAACACCTCTAGTTCATTTTAAAGGCACAGTACACTTAAAAATGTCAAGCTTCCACCACATGAAGTATTTAGAGATGAATTCTTGAGTGTATATTCATTACAATTACATTAGTGCATAGAAAATCTTTTTAAACCTTGTCAGTCAAATGGTTCATTGAACTCGTGAAAAATTTTAGTGAGGATGTGGCAGGTGACGAATAATTCCAATTATGAATGCTGGCAGTTATTTACTGCTTCTATGACAGAGAGTGACAGCAGATGTCTGAAATAACTTTTGAACTCTCCTATAGAAGCCTGCTTCTTGGTAGATGCAATTAACAATAGGCTGCTTATAAATATGATTAAATACCTGGATTAAAAAAAACAGTACTTACTGAGTCCTCCAATTAAAAAGATAAAGTCACCATTTCAAGGGCAGATTGTTGTATTTCTGCATATAGACTATTTAGACAGGAAACAGGACTGGATTGGGAAGGAATTCCTGGAAATTAAGGAAATGCTAGAAACAGGAGAGACCTGTAGCAAACTACTACATTTCTATACCTAGGCACTGGCCAGGCATCTTGGCCAGTGATCCCCTAGGACTGCACATAGCATGAAGCAGCTACATGGCACCAACACCTTCTTGACAATCTTCCCAGACAAGCAGTGATCTCCCCAGGACAAAGTCAAGGCAGAATGAATATAACTGCAAAACTGTGTTACAAACAAACCTGTAAGAAGGAAGTGACAATTACCATTGGTTAAAACTGAAGATGAAAAATGAATAAACCCACAAAGAAAGGAGGACATCTGAGCAGTTAACTTTATTATTTAAATTAGCTCATGTAAGTTTTCCACCAGGGCATCTACAAATAAGCATACTCCAAGTTCTTGCTATGCTCTGGATGCAGCTTCCAGTCAGTCAACATCATATTCCACCTTCTGTTTGAATTACTTGAACTTCTTACAAGTAATTCCTTGCAAGTTTCCCCAACTGTCACGTTTAAATAATATTCAGCTAATGCTAGTCAGAGAGCTCAGACTGCCTAGTCACATTTCAGTACCTACTCCCAGTGTTTGAATACATTTCCATCTTCTCAAATGTCACATTGGTAGCTAACAGATTGACTGATATGAGTTGAGCAGACCTGACTGCATCAGCTTATGATAAACCTGCAACACCAGGAGATGGACTCTATGATCCTTGTGGGTCCCTTCCAACTCAGCTTATTCTGTGTGTAATTCTTCCATGTTGCCACATCAACATTTATATTATTGGTGCAGTTGGCACAGAAGGCTTGTTAAAAGCCTTTTTTTTGTTCCTGTAGTCCAAATACCAGTTCCCTGTGTTCTTGCATTAACTACACAACTCACCTAAGACCTCCTCCAATACTGAAACTAAATCAGAATTCAGAAGTTCCTGAGAGCCTGCTGTTCTGAAATACTGCAGAAAGAGGCAGATTGTTCTTGAAATAACTTTAGTGTTTGCAAACATGAAAGCAGGACATAATATTAATAACTACCCTACATTCTAATAGCTATTTAACAATTAGTCTTATAAAAAAGACTACCTAATTACATTTCTATGTGCTTGCATAGACTAGATTGTCCCTCAGGTAGCATTGGAACCTTAAAAACCTGTCCTTGTAAACATTTTCTCTTTCAGAGTCTGTCAAAGGATATATGAAGATTTTTTTCATCCTTAGAAATATAGCTCAGTAACTATATAGCTAAAATAGGATTAATTTACAAAGACAACACAAATGACAAAAATATTTCTGAACTGTGTTTATATAAACATATTGGTTTGTAAACAAATTGACAACACTTACATTAAATATTGAAAGAAAACTTCAAACTAGACAATTGGCATTAAAGAGAAAAATAAGTTAAAAATTAATCACATCTTAATTATTCCATTGGTTATGACTAAATCAGGCACCTGGCAGTTTCAGAACTGAACCGTACTAAAACACTACAAGAGTGCTGAATATTGTAATTCACACTAATGATTTCCTTTGAGAGAGCAAAAGCCACCTCATAGTTACCTGAGGATTCCCTGGTAACTCAGTGGAGATCACAGTATGAAAATGACTTATTTTTCACAGACCAGAAACTTACCATTTAAATAATGTTCTTGGCTTTAATGGACAGTCTCTTGTTAGCTATAGTGCTATAGGGAAATCCCAGCAAAACTAATGCAAAAGTTAAGTCAAGCCCTTCTGAGAGCGTAAACTTCATCCAAATCTTTCCTGCAATATTTGCACTGTTTTGCAGCATTTTAGCTATTTGTATTTATGAATAAAAAAGTCCTACAAGTTCGGCATGAAAGTATTTAAGAAAACCTAAGGTAACAGAAAAGCATTGTGAGTTATGAAATAGTTACAACAGTTCATCAAATTATACATCAGAAAGTTACATGTAAGTTTAATCATAAAACAATATTTTCTATATATTATTCAAACTCAGTTTCAACATTTGTTCTCATTTAACAGTGATACTCAAAGTGATATTCAGGTTTTTTAATCCCTTTACATGAATACACTTATTTCTTCTATTTTTACAGGTGCAAAGATGCTTATTTGGATAGGAGTTCCATATGGGCATGACTCTCAACATAACATTACATGTTTCCATCTTGAAGGCAAAAGGCTATCAATGGTAATAAACAGATAGTTCATCATCGCTCATATCTGAATCGTCATCATCTACTTCACCTTCAATGACTGATTTCTTGCCTTTGCAGCATGAAACAATTAATCCAATTAAAAAGACCTGCAAATTTAAAGTAGAAAGTGTTACTGTTATTCAGTTCACGGGCATATAAGGGCAACATATGTAAAACTAATTGTAATGTGGTGATGCAAATGACACAGTGACAACTACTGTAAGTTGTCCAACTTGATCCAGTAGTCTCCAAAATCAAAGTACTTACTGCAATGAATGCCCAGTTCCCAAAGTAATAGGCTGCACTGAAGAACCAAAATTTATGAAGAAAGAGGTACGTCCGAGTGACAATACACTGATCTAAATTGAAAGGAAATAGTACTGATTAACATAGAACAACAACAAAAAAATCAGCTAAATATCATATAGTAGGATAATATTTTAGCAGTTATGGAGAGTATTTAGCTCTGCAGAACAATTACTCTATTAAATCTAATTTACTCCCCTGTATCAAGACAGTATACAAAAGGGACACTTGTTATGGGAGACTGACTGTGACAAGTAACACTAAACTACAAGTTACACAGGTAACCCCATTACTACTGGGAACAATTTCTCATGCAGATGTGTCAATTTTTAACTAGAATCTGTCCAAAAGGGAACTCACTTCCCATTTTATATAAACTGCAGCCATACGAAGCAGATTCTGGATTAAAACACACATTTCAGGACTACAAAAAACTGTGTCTCTACCAGGATTACACAAACTCCGTAAAAAAATCAAAAGTCAGTTACAATGTTGACTCATGCACACAAAAAACCTCCAACACAGGGCTTATTTGTACACAAGACCTGACAGTACTGGTTAAACCTTACTCCTCTAACAACATGAATATTGAAGTAGTATTTTCTGATGTGGCTGTATTTTTCTTCATTTCTAACTGGTAGATTTTAAAATTAAGACTCAAATTGCCAAGGAATTTTCAACACACAGACAGGGAGCATAAAGGCTTGTACAGGACACTGAACTTGTGGCATTCAAGGGGTCATGCTAGAGGGTGGCCAGCAGGATACACAAGCCAGTTCATGAATCTCTCAAATGCAAGGAAGGGCACACTGAGTTCATGCTAAGGTAAAATATCATTTCCTGGTCGGTTTTTTACACTGTGCTTCAAACCCCACCTAAAGCCCATTTCAGAGCAGGAATTGGTGTGTAAACATGTTGAACACTAGAGAAAGCAAGCAACCCAGAAAGTGCCTGTTTGTCCCTCAGACAACAGACCCCAGGTTTGGAAATATTCCCCAGGTGCAGCTGAAGTACAGACTGCCTGCCTTCTAAAGTTGTGAGTGATACACAACCTATACAGCTATATAGCTCACTTCTAGCAGCCATCTTAGTAAGAAATGCTGGTAAAGTGAAGATGCTTCATAATTGCAGATAATATTGTCAATACCATCTGCAGCTCTCCAGCTGGTTACTTGAATTAAAAAACAACAAAAAGACTTTCAGATGGCTCTTTATAATAATTGGATTAAATAGATGATGATAAATATTTTAGAACAGTTTGACCTTGTGAAAATGTTTCTATTCAGTGTCACAAGAGCAGCTAACTAAATTTTAGCTATTGTTTCTGAACTAATGTTACTTAATAGGCTGCCATGACATTTTTATCAACTTATTCCTCCATATGACTCAATTTAGAGTAAGTTATAATGAATAGCCTGAATTAAGATAGCTACTTGTTACCCAGAATGATCAATGTGAATATTACAGATGTATCTTGATCATGCGGAACAAAAGTACACATGGAAAGCTACCAAGCCTTCAGTAGATATCTGCTACCACGTAAAAATTACAACATATTCCATGTACATATGTAGTGCTGGCCAAGGAACAAAGCCAAACAGCCAGGATTCAAAACAAAATTTTTTAAACAAAGAATAACAATTACTAGTAGTCATTACTACCAGAAGAGTCAACTATTTTTTGTTATGATTCCACTGATGAAGTTTTTCATTATGGTAAATTAGAAACAGTTACACTCAATGTACTATTGTCAAATTAAGCCCTCTTCCTAGAAGTGAATTAGCTAGTTTAAGAGGAATTACAATGATAATTCTGTACAAAAGCAAATATTAAAGCCTAAAATGTGATTTTGTGCACTGAAAACTCAAATTACAACAACTTACTGATGAAGTCCATCTTCTATGCATTTCAAAACACCATGAGCTTTCATAAAAAGCATGTAGAAGGAAGTAGTTTCTTAGGGAAGAGTTACAAATTGTTGTGAACAATGTAATTTATAAACATTGGCATTATTTGAAAGTCAATACTGTACACTTGTTTTACCTCTTCATTAATCAACTAGACAATGAAACAGATTATACCCTCCGTAAATCCATAGATCCAACTGGAGAGAAATAAAGAGCTGAGGTCCAACACACCATATGGTCAGATTTAGGAAATGGCTATTTTTTCAAGCCCCTTGAAACAGTCCTCAAAGTTTAACAGAGCCAGAAGGCCTGCACCTGGAACGAAGTGACACCACGCAATAGTGCAGGCTGAGGGTTGACCAGATATAACGCAACTTTGCAGAAAGCAACCTCATCTCCCAATAGACAAACAGAACATGTAGTTACCAGTGTTCATCTCTAACTAAGAAATGTAACTGAATATCAGGCTTCACTATCTGCAAGGCAGCAAATGTCCACAGAACTGATCACTTCTTCCACTGTTACAAACTGCATCTGCACCGGTGCCATTTTGGGCTGCCCAGTACAAAAGCAGCACTGACTTACTGAAGCAAATCTAGTGGAGGACCACTGCAACAGCTTAGAGCACACAGCAGACAATAAAGATGTGTCCTTTCAGCTTGTAGTAAAGGTGTTTGCAGGTATGTCTTACTGCTACCTTTGCTATCTAGTGGAGGCATACAAAGTATTAAATAAAATTCCTCCTAGACCTGCATAATAACAGGACAACACATGACAGAGCTGCACCAAGAAATACTCCTATTAAACAGTAGGAGAAGCAATTAGCACAGGTAAACATTGAAGCAGGCTGTCTTTGGAGACATGCACAGCTGGATGGATGTGAGCAACCTGCTGTCCTTGCCTCTTACTAGGGGGCTGGACCAGACTACCTCTTAGCTCCTTTGTGTGCTCAAAATCATTACATGAAGGTAGATCTTGAGACAATACAAATCTAAATAACTGTGGTATTTTTGGATGGAAAACCCAAAGTGAGAATGTTATCCAGAAACAGATGAAGTCTATGTCCCCAATTTCAAGCAGAACCTAGTTTTAC
Organism: Rhagologus leucostigma; assembly: GCA_013397725.1. NCBI lineage: Eukaryota > Metazoa > Chordata > Aves > Passeriformes > Rhagologus > Rhagologus leucostigma. Next base: position 297,497 of record VZTD01002512.1, on the reverse strand, counting down.
TTAAAATACACTCAAAACTACTTCCAAAGGAAAACCTGCATCTTTACTGTGCTTGAACATCTAAGCACTGCAAAATTTCAGACCCTAAAAGTATTGAAGGCATAGCTTCAGGTAACCAAGAATATTTATTTCATATAGCCTTGCTGCCAATAATTCAAAAGCTGTGTTGCAAAAAGCAGCTGCTGCTTCAAGTTGCTAGGTATGGCTTTGGTCACAGATCAAATTGTTGAGACAAAGCAAGCTTCAGGAGTCTCTACAGGAGGATATTAGCAGGTATATTAAAAATTTCCCCATTTTGTACCTATAATCTCACAACCTAACATCTTTATCAATATTTCATATGTAAAGGTCATTCAAGTGCTTCCGAAGTCCACAGAAGTTTATGTTAAAGATTGTATTTCACGTATCACTTTCAGCTTTCTCTGGAAACAGATTCATGGAATGGCAGCAACAGCTGTCCCAGCCACAAATAACAGTATTTCTTTCTTTTCTTGTGGGCTAAACAGGAAAAAATTACTACATTCTTAATTGCCCCTTACTCAGAAGTTTTTACAAGTGTTTTTTTCCATATTCTATTTGAGCATATCCCCACTTATTCCATATTCTCCTCTGCTGTGAGATATGTACACACACACATATACACACAGAATTAATAGTAGCCTCATTCAGCTGTTGAGCCTGTCTTTGCACTTCACAATCCAGCTCCTCCACTGCTGCTACTTCTCCGGTTTCACAAGCTAAAATTAATCTCTTATACAAAGCTTTTACAACTTTTGGGTTGTTGTATCCCATGCCAGTTATCTTTCTCTCAGCTAAACTCTCCCAGAAATTGGTTAAATTTCATTCATCGCTCATTCAGCTTTCACAATAATGCAAGTATTAAACAGCTTCAGCACCACTTGCTTCAAGGTTAACTTTACAATAAAATCACATCTTTGATCCCTCATCAGACAAAAAAGCATATTGGAACAAATACCACTCACATACAGCAGGGATCTGAAAATATTTCCCAACTGGTTGTATGTAGCTACAGTAACTCCCCACTTAAAGAGATGTGAATCACTAAGCTACCAACCCTTCAAGCTGACAGCACTTTGAAGTACTACAGTGCACTACAGAAGCATGAGTATCAAATCACTCAGATGTTAAACAACAGTTTGCAGCTATCTAAAATCTTTTAAAATCTAGGTATAACATACAAGCAAAAAAAGCTGCCTGCTGTTTCATCCCAGTTGTCTGGCTTTGGTGCGGGTTTTTTCTGGTTAGCTGGAAGTGGTAATGAGATGGCACCTAAATTAGACCTGTAGACACCAAAAGTCTAGCCAGATAAAATCTAGTCCAAAAAGCTACCTTATTTAACAGAAGCTGCTCAGTAGGTTGGGAATCAAATCCTGACGAAGGAAAAGATTTAGCAGGCTAACGAGGAGCCAGGAACTTGGAAACCAGGAACTAATAAGGAACCTGGAGAAGCTATTTGAGACAAGTTATTTAGAAAGCAAACTAGTTTTTTCAGTGCTTCAAGCTACAGGTAAGTTGTATACTTCTCATGGTCTATCTGCAAATCAAACACAACCTGATATAAAACTAGACAGCCAGAAAAATGATGTAATCAACATGAATCAGTCTGGCTTTATAACAAATAGTCATCTGATTTTGTAACAAAAGCTACAAGTCTGGATAACCAATAGCTATTTGCAGTTATTTTACAGTACATGAACAACTGTAGCAGTCACAAAACTTCTTAATGATAATTACGCATTCTGAATGTTTACATTAAATGGCTTGAGAATTTTCAAGTCCTATCAGTGCCAGTAGGGCTTTATAGCACAAGGAGGCCTCCAGTAAGATCCTCCAAGATTCTGTGCCGAAAGAAGGAAAAAGTCACTAATCAAAGTTTCTAAATGCTAAATAATGAAAATAATGTCCTATTGAGTGATCTGGGTGTCACATTTTTTCCCAACAGTCAAATTGAAATGAAGTGACATGTATGAACAGGATTTGCATTTATGCATGAATGCAGGATTTAGCTATAGAAAGAGGGTTCTGGATCTCACAACTAACCAAGCACAAACAAACTTCAGCTAAACATAGCAAAAGTTTTCACTACTTCCCGCTATATGTTCCAAAAGCCTGTCAGTCCTCTTTTGGCATTTTAGATTTGGAGTTCATCCCAGCACAGTTATGGCATTATAACGCAAAATTTCACCCAGCTATAAGGTTTCTATTTCACTTTGGGTACAGAGAATCTGTGAGGATGCCAAGATTTGCATGTATTAACAGACTAGGTGAAAAACATTTAATGAGATTTGAAGAGCTAAACCTGTTAATCTCATTTTTCATAAGTTTAAAGGATGACTTGATTTTAATGTTTATTAAGTACCTTCAAGTGAGGAAAATACTAATGCTACAAGTCCATGTACAAAGTGAAAAGGTACAGCATTAGCCAAAAGCTAAATCTGAAACTGCTTTAATTCCAGAGATAATGCCCAGTTTCTACAGGGAAGCAATAAAGCATTGGATCAGCCTGCTGATGGGAAAAGTGTTCTCAATGCTTTTGTTGAAACTAGAGATCTTTTGAAACACTATGTACAATTCAGGTTAATTACAAACACTGGCCACGTGGGTTTAAACACAAACCATAATTGTTATTTCAAACATTCGAATTGGCAGCTTAAACTTGGAACTTCTCCAAAAGGCATTTTCTGAGTCTCCCTTGACAACCTCATTTTTAAGTAACTAGAGGCAAACAATTCTTAATGTAAAGATACAGCCAGTGATAAACATCAAAGGCAGTACTCTAGGGATGAACATGGATGCAGTAGACAGCACAGCCTATTATTTTCATTCTTATCAAAACCTCCTCCTTTAGGAAAAAAATTGGGGGAATTGATGTATCTACAACTGTGTGCCAGTGAACTGTGTACTGCAAAAAGATATTTACAGCACTCTTAGCTACTCATACTGTTTATAGATGCCAAACAGGGCTTTCTGTGGTCTGACATGCACCATTGTGCTTATCTATATGGAGTTCTTACGGTTATAGAGGACTTCAGAAGTGTTAGGTGTAAGTATAGATTCAGGGTGAAGTACTAGGAAGGTCATTCACTAAAACAACAGGAAAAGGGAAAGTCTTCACTAAAATCCTTATTTTACGTGAAGCATTTTGTAACTTTTTAAATTAATTAACTTAAAACAACAATTTGGAAGTGATAACCTATGGTCATACAACTCTTCATACAAAATTACTAATATTGTGGGTTCTGAGCAAGTTGCTTCTGGCTTTCCTTTGCATGTCTCCTGCATTTCTCTAGAAGAGAAACAGAATATGCTCCTGTTTTGGCATTTGTATTTGGGGCTCCTTTCCAGCTTCAGTAATGTCTATATCTAGTCTTTACTTAGGCAAAAATAAAGCCTGAGGTCCTGAACCTTCTGACTTCTAACAAGAGTGCCTTAGAAGGCGGCACAGATCACATTAGCAAATAAGACCACCTCAGTTCAAAGCCTTAGAAACAGAATTTTTTTCTTTCCCACTTCACATGTAGTTCCAAGTCAGTCTACGAAAAAGGCCCAGCAGATAGACTGTACCCAGCACGTAACAGGCCTTGGGCAAGGCTCTTTTCCTCAATGAAGGAAGAGAATCCAAGGGGATTCAGCAAATTATGCATTTAAAGTATGTGATGCTTAAAAAGTAGCGCTTTTTTTGTCTAGAAAGAGGAAGATAGTGTTTATCAGATCTCATAGCTCAGGCTTGCAGCTGAGTCATTGCTCACTTACATTAAATCCCATTAACCTATTTAGCTAAAACTATACCAAGTTTTCAAAGCATTAGTCCTGCTGCAAGAGTCTTAATCGCATAATTGAACTCCTTTGCTTTACCTTATGCTCAACTGAATTGTGGACCCAACATTTCAGCTGTCATTAGCCCTTGAAAACAGTCATCAAATGGTATTTTTGTCCAACTGTATTAATACTGAAAACTAAAGCTTGTTTTGCCTACAACAAATATATTAAACTTGCTGCCCCTGAAAGACTACTTAAAAAGCTTTTTAAGTTAACCAGAACACAAACCTTTGGTGCAAGATGTTTATCTAAACAAAGGTACTTTGACATATAAGATGTATCCTGCTCTATTATTTTTTGTCTTCTGTTCTCTTTCATGTAGTTACACTATTATGGCCTTTTTCATTGAGTATAAAACATATTTACTTCCTGCATATCAGGAGTAAATAAGAGCTTTGCTGAATGAAAGCAGTAACATAATGCTAAAACCCCACAAATTATATATCTAACTATAAATACTCAAGAATATGTTTTTTATAAAATTGCATTTTAACTGCCTTATGTTTCTCCATGAAGTGAAATTATCCTTTGGACAAAGAAAAACATTAGTTTGAAACAAATCTACAGGAAACACTGCCCATTAAAGCCTGAAGTATTAGCTGTTACAACAAGATCAGGTCTCTTCTACCATCTCAGAAAGAAAAAAAATAATTTACTTAGTAACAGTAAGTAGAGATCATATCTACAACATCTGAGTATTCAATAAGACAGCAGATTGCTTTAAGCTTATCTATAAGCACAGCCCTTAAAAGGTCATTGCTTGTTTTATGTTTAAGGAAAACACCTGCTAGAATTAATTCAGTTTAAACAAAATAAATTGAGGAGACAAATCAATGTTTGCATTTAGTTCCAGTTCACCGGTTTACATAAAACCCCCAGTACCAAAGAAGGCAATTCAAACTGCAAGTGCTTGACCAACCTTTATCTTATGTTATTTGCATCTATTTTTGCCCATGTCTAATATCCTCAAAAACAAGAGAAACTGTGTTTAGAAGTTTAGTTCCTACCTTCGAAATAAGTTTGACTTGTCAAGATGCTCTGTCTGATCACAGAAAAGAGTAGCATCTACTTATTTTCATTACTTTTGTTATCAGGTATTAAAAACAGCAGGTGTTACGAGGCAAGGATTACATTTCCAATTTCTAAAGCTGACTGGGTGAAACAATGAACAAACTGTTTTCACTAATGCAACTTTTTTTTTTTAAGTTGAGTATTCCAAAATAAACTTTTCTTTCACTTATAAAAACACTTGAATGGCCTGAATGTACCATCTACAGTTAACACAACTCCACTTAAGCGTTTTGATCACACTGATATTCACATTTAAGAAATATCCATCCATCTTCTACTTATACTAGCTTGGCACAGGACAGCATATCAACATCTTTTCCACCTCTTTTCTATTAAGAAAAGAGACCATGTCTCAGAGATAGCCACTGCAACAACGTGATGATGATGACAAACCAAAGCCATCATTTACACAGACCAACCTGTCTTTAGTACATCAAAAGACTAGTTTTAAGCATCAGCATGTTGTTTCTATTGATCACAGTAAACTAGGAAAGAAAATCATGCAAAGTACTCAAAAAAATTCAAGTATGGGTGGAATTGAATAAGTTTATTCAAATCCAGCCCCAGTTTCTATAATTAAGCAAAGTCTGAAGAAATCAGATATTTCAATTTCTCTCACTAAGGTCAAGACTAACGAGCTTATCAATGCCAGTGAGTATATTCTGCTTTCAGCAGATACTGGCCAAGTCAAGAAGCTGCTTACAAGAACCAAGGATCTGTACAACTTGGACTAATCGATCTCATTTAGAAAGACAACACATTTGCTCTTCTAAATTTCGCCAGAGTTTCTGTTTTTAATCACAAAAACAGGGCAGCTTAAACATGAATTGAACAATTATATTTGTCAAAATATCTAAACACGTGAAACTGCATTAAGTCTAAAAATAGCAACCAAAAAATGGGTGAATGATTTGAAGTATGGGGGAAAACGGGAAAAAATCTATGAATCTTGGAAAATGCTATGAACCACCAGGAATGAGATTAACACATACATACTAAATTTGAAGATAAGCATAAATACAAGGGAACAGCCCTGCAAAAGAGACCTGGCTTGACAAACTAGGAACAAAGAACTAGTGGTCCAGTAACCTCCCCTAGTACAAAAAATAAATTAAGTTTTATATTTTCCAATAACAAAAGTAGAGAAAAACTGAGTGGCTGTTAAGAACTTCTAGAAGCAGTCCAAAAAATGAGGAGTTACAGATTATTGATAATAAGAAGAGAACAGGACAACTATTTATCTTTTCTATCAATTAACTAACAATGTCAAGCATTTTCATAAGTATATAACTGCAGACACAATACAACTACTCTTCATACAGAGGAGCTGAAAGTTGGCCAGAGTAAGAACAATTGAAGGCTTGGGTTTGAAAAAATCTGGACCATTCTGAAGGCCATAAATCTTTTGCTGAGATCAGTGTTTTTAAACAAGAGACTGAAGCAATCAACATGATTGTGACCTTAAAGAGCACCAGCAGTATTGCAATGGCTTGTGCACACTTCAAACTGTGAAAAAACTTTATATGCAGAGCAAAAGGAAGTGTAAAGTAACACTGCAAAAAATAAAACCAGCATGATTTCAATTAGCTTGGTTTTTTTAATGAAACCAGGCTAAAACTCATCCATAGCCTTACTCAAGTTCCACAGAGGGATAAGCACTAAATAAAATGTTACCAGGCTCTCTGTCAAAAAAAAAAAAAAAATCAACATTAAGGCCTACAAAAACTGAAAGTCAAGGAACATTCTAGCATTATCCATTTGCTTGCTAATCACTACTCAACTGCAGAATATCTGTAATACATCTTCTGCCCAGTAACAAGTCAAAAAAGGGACATTCAGTAACATGGATGAGAGAGTTATACTGGAAATTATAGGGAATGATAAATTAAGAGAATTAGAGAAAAACAGTCTAAGACTTCTACTTCCACTGGTATTGTTCACGGAAAAGCCCATGTTTACATCTTATCAAAAATTACGGAATTCTCTTATCTGTACGTTTCCACTGAGAAGTTCCACTGAGAAGCTCAGATCTTAGTTTTCCTGAGTACATTGAGAGATTGAATAGAATATTTGTCTGCATGTTTGTATGATAAACATACACAGTGAAGAGCCACTTTCAATGCTAAGCTAGCCACCAGCTGGGGTTTATTTTTAAGATCTTCTACATAGACTTTAAAGCAAATGGGAGATTTTAAAGGTAACTGGAATGCTTTGTTACCCATGGTTTCTACTAAAAATAGTCATTCCTTCAAATGAATTAAGTAAGCTTTAAGCAAGATTTTTCTTTGGACTTAACTACACATCAAAGCTTCATATTAAGCAAATGAAAGCCACAAAGAGAGATTAAGCTGCTTATTACAGCTAAGCATGCACCTATCACATTGGAAATACAAGAAACAAATTTATCTTACCTTCAGGTGCATCTGCATCACAGTCTTTAGACACAAGTGTCACATTCCTTGACTGGCCATCAATTGTCTTATTACTCTGCATTATAAATACAGAAAATTAGTACACTAGTCTACCAGCAGTGTTCTTCCATTCACAATGATAGTTCAGAAACTGAATACATTTTCCAATGAATTAATTTTATAAAAACATCTTTAACAAACCTTAGAATAATCAAAAGTATTATTTTTGAACAGTACATGCAGAGTAAGATGTGAGTGGTAAAACATGAGCATTTCTAAGTGATTTCATTCACAAAAAAATTAATAGCTTGTGTTCTTTTTGAAGACTTGTGAAAAATATACTTGAGCTCTGAAATTAAACCTTTTAACTGTGCATAAAATTAATCTGAAAATCAACTTCAGTGATAAAGATACCATGGAAGTGTTAGAATTGATAATGATAATGAATATAGTTTACTTCTGGTCTAAAAGCCAGATGCTAGCATCCAACGTACTTGGACAGCCAGAGTGGGAGAAGAGACATTATGCTTAAGTGAACTACTGAAAACCCAAATGTACCTGCTTAAATGTCCCAAATCTTTGGAAAACTGACCCTTTCAGAGAACATAAACTCTATGTTCCACATTTTTGAACAATCAGTGAGTAATTTTGGCAGAGTCCATTATAAATCCTTTGCACTACATTGATTTCTCTATACCCTGATTCACTTTAAAGGGTCTCATACCTACTGTACTTACTTGCATCCTCATGATTTCCTAAAAAGAAAGCCCTCTAAAGAAGTCAGTAAGTCAACACCTTCTCTTCAGACTGAAAAAATGTTCCTTAAAACATACCAGCAATCAGTACAAGCTGGCACATAAAACTAAGCTCTTAATTGAGAAAGTTTATCAATATTAAGCAAATTCAGCTTTCACTTTGAACAGTCAAGAGAAACAAATCAGTGTCTATCCTAGAAAGCAGCAATTTGTACATGCAGTTAATTTTGTTTCATGCAAGGCCATGGAAGTGGGGAGACTGCAATAAAAACAGATCTAAAAGGAATACGATTTAGTCACAGGAATCAGGAACAAAAGTAAAAATGTGTACACAAACAACAGCGTAAGAACAGAAGACATGAAATTTCAGTTACTCAGTGTACATTTAAGCAGGTGCCCATCTCCAAGAATGTATTCCAGCTGGCTGTTACTATTCCAGCTTACACTGCTGTCACCCCAAGACAACTGCTCAGTCATAGCAGGCGCTTCTTTCAAAAGAACAGTATCATACCTTCCATGGTGCACACAAAACACATGAAAAAAATCACACCATGGCCATGTCAAAGTTTTGTCTTCCTTATCTTCATTCACTTTAACATATTAAAATGATTTTTAAATACAACAAGAGCTAGACCTATGGGCTTTCTTTGACAACATCTATGCATTTTTCCAGGTCTTATATCATTGTTCTCCATGAACACTCCTATAATTTAGGATATTTTTACTACAAGTATTGCCAGAGTAAAACTTCAGTGTTCTGTTACCCCATCTACTCCAAGGCTGAAAGCAGGATGCATCAAGGCCAAGCATGAGACAAAACCATGTACAGTAACTCAGCATGTGTGCTTCAAGAGCTGACATTTCGCACACTTCAGAAAATAGCAAGCTATTATACAAAGGGTTAGGATACAGCCTGTTACACCTACATAATTAGTTTCTGCTTATGTTCAGGATCAAGAACTTGAAAAGGTCTGTTTCCACACTTAGCCATCTAAGGGATGATACTTCCAGATTCCTGCTGCTGACAATGGAGACACTCTAGGTTCTGCAATCTAGCTCCACTCCTCCAAATTATCTATGTGATGACTGAAGAAAGAAAGTGATCACTGCTGTTCTGGTTCTCAACCAGGGAAAAGTATCGGTGTTGCTTTATGGTGAATACTGGCTTTTTAATTCCTGTCTAGGTCAATCAAGTCTTAAAGGTCCACCGGCTACAAATATCAGCAAGCAGTGGTCTTTCTTTCGACAAAGGCAAAATAACCCTTTGCCTTATTGAACAGAAATAGCAATTATACCTCAAGTATGGGCAAAGTTATGCTTTTGCTAGAGAGCTGAGAAGGTGGCCTGGATGCGGACACAACTCTTTGTGAAAGGTTATGGAAAGACTCATTGCTGATTAACAGATACTACAAATTGCCTCAAGAGGTGAAACCAAGCTATCCTTGGTGTCTGAAGAGCTATGAAAGTTGAACAAATCCCTGCAGAGGGATTCGGTTGGTAAGGGCACTATAGCCAAAAGAAATTTTCAGAAGTTTCCTATATATACCACAGCTGAAGGCACTTTTGATGAATTGGGGTCACATGCTTTGAACACACCAGTGCTCAGAGTTAATAAAGCAAGTAGCCCAGGTCTAGTTAATGTTAATTGCCTCACAAAAGCTCCACTTTTATATACATATTCACTTAAAAGGAAAAGTCACTAGCACTTCCAAATTAAAACCTCTTGACAAGAGTAACAGACGCCAAAGGACGCAGCTGAAGATTCAAACAGGAATCTAACCTATGTAATGCACTACCATAGATTGTGGGTACAATTTAGTTTGACACATTACTAGATTTGGAATTACTGCAGAGCAAAGGGGTAGGAAGTACTCCTTTTACGCAGTCTGTGAGTCACCAGACTGTCATACACCTGTTTAACAGCCCACTCATCCACTAAGCTTTCTTGAAATAAGGCTCATTTATTGCTTGGTTCTTACACAGTGTTGGTTACCAGTGGTGTTACTTTAAGGGATGAAATCAACTGTAGTGTGAGAGCACAGTGAAAACCTGGACTGTCAAAGTGAACTGGTGCATAGGGTTCTCCTCACCAGGAAGCTTGCCATGTCTAATTCACTTGTCCTGCTGCTGGGTATGCTCCTGGACACTCCTAAATACACAATCACCAATTCATAACTCTCAAGAACCTCTTCATTGCTACAGCCACAGAAAAATTTCTTGCTTCTCTTCATTCCCAGACTCCATCTCCCCTCATTTCAAAATATCAAAATTTAACATCCAGTTATCAAGGTAGTCAGACACAGAAAATGTTTCTAGTACATTCTGAAAGACTCTTTGAGAGGATGTTGTCAGAAAACCTTGTATCTACTTGGTATGCCAGAGAAGCCCAAATGTAGTTTACCAGCATACTCTTTATGCCTCATGTTATTTTAACAATAAAACCAGTTTCTACTCAAGTTAGATTATGCACATTAAACACAGCTCTTTGAAATGAGACATAACAAGCTGAAGAAAAGGATGGCTATCTTGACCAGAACATTTTTTAATCCTTCAAACAGAAAGTTACAGCTCTACTCAACCATTCCAGCTAATCCTTCTTGCAGTGCTGACCAGGATTATATTTCAATAGCTGCAAGAATGACAAGAGTGATGCCTTATCCATTAGGCTTAGAATTAAAAGCCAAACACAGTTAGAGGGAAAAAGGGTTTTACCTCGGTATTTATTCAAGGATCCTCTGG
>VZTD01002512.1:235167-286674 GCA_013397725.1 Rhagologus leucostigma | reverse complement strand
ATGGGCCTATCTTGGTTTACAGAATGCGTTCTGGAGAGGACCTTGGTGTCTGGGGCTTTCTGACCCAACTTCGAGGTTTCCAAGATGTTTAGTCTCCTGGCTTAACAGAACTTTGGGTCTAAGCTAGTTATCAGACTTGGGGAATTACAAGTATGTGGGCTAAAAAGCACTAAGGATACATGCAAAGCTGTGTAAAAGGGTATGTGGAAGGGTATATGAGAGGGGTATATGAAAAAGCAAAAAATCCTCATGGCATCAAGAGCTTTCCTACTGCTGTGTTCTATTCTCTTGACCCTTTTTGGTTAGAAATTATGTATTTATCTTCAGATACTATTTGTCATAAACAGCTAACATGCAAGAGTTTGTTAAGTCTCAATCCTTCTGCCTCCCTCAATTTACGCACACTTTATTTTATTCATGAAGCAAAACAAACTGCTAGCTGCAGCCTTTATTATTTGTTTCTCTCTTCAAATATTCCATGTTATTTATAAGCTTTTTCACAAACAATTCCCATCTCAGGTCACTGCAAGGCCTAAAGTCTAGTTCAGTAGGACCCTTCACAGAATTGTTCTTCCCACTCTTACACCCACATTGGTTCTGCACTGTAATTGGAGGCATACAATCATTCTACAACATAAAAAAACCAAACTGCCTTTTGCAGGGACTTGAGCTCATAACTAATTCAGATACAGCTATATGATGTTCTACGCTACATAAGCAGTAAGCAATCATGCCAGGAGTTCTATGTAAATGTACCTAAACTGACTTTCATCTTTGTTTCATGCTGCTACTACCCTAATTCTGACAAGTTGAGCCAATTTATAGACACCTAAGCATTTTTATTTTGTATTAGTTATATTTAGCATAAAATCTAATAAAATGCATTACACTTCCTAAATACCAAATATTCAAATCCCCTACAGTGATTCCATTGCTGTGCTTGGATTGGTATCAGGACGACCAATTGCCCACTACCAAACAATTCAGATGTGAAGATAGCAGTAAAGTAGCATTTATTGAAACCTCCACTTCCTGTAGTGACAATCCTACCACATCAATGCAACACATTTAAGTTGATCAAGTTCCTTTTCTCTAGTGCATTTAACACTACTCCAATTTCAATTTCTCCTTGTAATCCTTTCGCCCCAAGTATTCTGTATCCACTGTTTAAACTGAAAGAATTGATAGTAATAAGTTACAAGATCTACTAAATAGTTGCAGCTGAAGGAAGTCAGCAGGTGTTTGGTTTGGGTTCTTTTTGTAAAGCAGGTGTGTTCTCCTCTCACAGGAACCTCCTCCTAAGAGAGCTAACAGATATTCCAAAAGCTCGAAGCAGCATCCAATCACTTCAATCTCATTTAAATCCCTTCTTTGAACCATTCCAGCTCAACTGTTTTGTCTTTGTGAAACTTAAACATCAAACAGCACAACCAAGGGATCTAGACTTCACCGTGCTTGAATAAGCAACCAGTTCACAACCTGCTTAGTAGTCTACACTTGCAAGATCAGATCTAACAATGGCTACCCCTGTAAGATACCAGACCGTAATAAACAGCTGTCCATGAAACCTCTCAAGATGCTTATGATATGTAACTTTGAACTTCCCCATAAATATGTAGGCTGCCACTCAAACTAAGATGAAATACAATAATTTAATTCTTCAGGTACAGAAGATGAAAGACTTAAAAAACAAAATCTTGAAGTATACAAAAGTGCAATAACAAAAGCAGAGACTAAATTTTAACTGCTTAATTCTGTAGAAGATTGTACAGTGCAAGAACTGCATGGAGTTTCATGAAGTTGGACAGTCCAAAGTGTCTGAAGTGTGATTAATCAGCACACACTTAGCTCCGCTCAGATTATCTTCTACTGTACCATGTTATCTTTGTCATTCCTCATAAATATGCACATAAAAATGATCAACTGTGGAACAGTATTGATTTCATTCTGTACACAGTCTTACACATTAAAAATAATCCTCACTGCAGTCACTCAGCAACCTAAGCAGACCAGTACAAAATCTAGTGGAAGCTAATAACTATCTAATCAGGAGTAAAACAAAACTCAGTTTCACACAGTCTTGAGATGATCTAGGAATTAAGTTGTGTAATATATAGTACAATCAGTTTCTGGCCTGTGTATTACCTAGAGACCTACCAGTATTTAAAAAACCTGGCTACTAAAGTCTCTTCAAAAACTGAAAATGTGCCTGACTTTAAAAGTTTCTGTAAACAGTACATTTGTGATGCAGAAAATAAAATTTAAACACAAAAAAAATACATCTCACCTGTACCAGGTATTTCTGGCTTCCATACATTACATACTGTGGGGCAAGACTGTAAATCATGTAACTTGTATGAAGAACTATCAACAGAAGTATCATACAGAGAAATAAGAGTGCTTGAGGTCGAGTTTTTCCTCGTCTGATTTTATAAAGCTAAAATCAGAAAAACAAATATTAACACAATGAAATATCCCTTTTTTTCTGAAGGCATTTAAAAACCTCTTTAATTCAAATAAGTTTTAATTCTACTGCCAGAAGTGGGAGGTTGCTAAAATTATCCTCTGGCAACTTAATTCCAGTGATTCAAAGCAGGTTTTCAGGTGTATTTACCTAAATTTCAAAGCACAGCTATTTAAGCAAATTAAGTGCCATTTGTATTAATGACCCAAAACATTTATACACAAGCATTTAGTAGCAAGATTTAAATTGCCTGTCACCTATAACAAACTGTGCCTTGGTTTATCAAAGAATACTGTGTCCTTTGGTCAAAGTGGGGTGTCATCTATCATCATACTCCCAGTCAGGTCTATAAACAGAGGATGGAGTTATGAGGGAGCATTCCCAAGCTCTGAGGAAACTGGCACACCATATGGTGGCATCTCGTCCATTTAATACTGCAGGGAACAACATAATCCCTCCTTGTTGTCCTGTAGACACCGCTCCACTCTAATTCCCAGGGGCTCAACCTGAGTACCGTGTTAGGGTAAAGAAGCTGGCAGCTGAGGGGGAAATGACAGCAAAACCAACAACTAACTCATTGCAAAGACTAATGGTCACTGTTCACAATTTTGGAGTGTCACCACAGGAAAGGCTGATAATTTTAAAGGGGAAGTAGGCACATTAGCAGGGAAATATTTAACCAAGTATCAGAGACATGAATGTCATGCTATTGGATACCAAGCTGCTTGTTCAAATACAGTAATATATTATTTGCATAATATTTAGATAGCCCTATCACCACTGCACTGTTTTCTCTCTTATGAAGCTAAATATGCTTGTCACACACATGGCAATTCAAGAACCTCTGACTGCATGCCACATTATAGATTTTGACCATAAAGTTGACCAATACTTCAAATGTATCAACCATATGGCTTTAACTTAGAGAAGTCAGAAGCCAAAGAAACACAGATTAAACACTCAAAGGAGTCAGCTGACTCTATTGCTCAAATTAAAACATCAGTTTTGGTCTGATAGCTTGGCAAAATGAAACAGCTTCCACAAGCAGTGCAAACTGTACAATAGGCTTTTAATGCTCATTAGGCATACAGACACTGCTATTGGCAACATCCCATATTTATGGAACAATACAAAAATATTAAATATATTCAAGAGCACATATTTGTTAAATATCTGAGTATTAGAAACTAAACTCCTAAGTTATATTTACCCTTATCCAGAAGAACCATATACCCATATTTCGAATCCCTGCCATTGAAGTGAAGATAAAGTACATAACAATGGTTGTGATAAGAATATAATCAAGTGGAAAAACCTAAAACAAGAACACAAGCAGTTAAGAAGACAAAGAAAAAAAGCTCTTCTCCCACTTAAAACTAAGTAGCTTCTACTTCTATAGCATATATCTGAGGTAGTCAGAGTCCTATTTAAAAGTTTTACATAGCTGGCTCCAAACATAGCTTGCTGCTAATAGAGCTTAGACAATTAGTCTGGGAAAGCACGAAGCATTTTTATTAATTTAGGACATGCCTTAGTTTTGAAGTGTTATACATTTTTAGACCAAGAAATACTTAATTATTTTAAATATGCCCACAGAATGACAAGTCCACAGTGGCAACAATTATTTTAGGACTACATATTTGTGACTATTTTTCAGATCATATTTGCATACAAAACTTGATTGTTATATTTACATTAATAAAAGCTGGTGATTATACTGCTGTTGAACACCACTTTTCTCAGTAAACTACAAGCTTATATGTTCAATAGTTTTAAAGCCATGGGGAAGCAATGCATTGTACTGACCTATTATACCAAGAATATAGGAATAACTCAACTGGGTGGGAATAAAGCACCAGCTTAATATTAAGGCTTTTCTTTTTCTCAGTTTACACTCATGACAAATTGTACATGGAATTGTTGCCTTCCAACTCTACTGAAGTTAACTGATGTTTGTTTTTACGTTGGCTTTGCTTCCAAAACTAATGCCTTACTATAACATAAATAACGGCCCAGTGTAGTATATTTTTCAATGTGCAATAGATTAAAAAGTGAAAAATTGCATTTATTTCACTGAAAAGGGCTAAGCTATTCAGTACACCAACTAGAATGTATGTAGCACATGGGACAAAGTTGCTTTAATTCTGTGAATAGTAACTACAAGTGCTGTCCTCCGTTGCCACTATATTCTCATCACATCAAAATCAGTTTCAAGCACCACCTTCCTTACCCAAACTAGCTTCCATCCACCCAAGATTCTCAGATCGGTAACTAATAACTAAAAATTAGTAAGGAAGTTGCCTTGCTTTTACTGAACACACATTTAGACAATGTTGTTTTAATGAATTACTTGAAGAGAAGTTTAACAGAAAACAGAAGAGCATCTTTATGTATGTATATCACCACTTCTTTACTTACTCTTTGAAGAACTGGTAACAGCATATTTAATGGATTGGTCAGATTAGTTCCCAGAATTATAAATCCTGAGTCGAAGCCAGCCGAATGCAGAGCTTTGTCCAAACTGCAGTAATTAGAAAAACTGGATAAGTACTATGGTTCTCCCACAGCTTTGTCGTTAGTTTAATTTAAAAAGGCAGCTCAAAAGAAAAAAAAATCAAACTGAACTAATCCCAGAGAGCAACAGCTCTCTAACATCTATATAGACACATGCTTTGCTTTACCACACTCACTGCACTTGTTCTGTGAAAGATATATTGATTTCTGCATCTCCTCAGCATTTTTGCTTTTCCCTAGTTTGGGTTATAAAGCTTATTTTCCCAGTCTGAAAGATTAAAAATGCCAACATTTGAGACTTCTGGTTAGTGTCAAAATCCACCAGATTTGCAGCTGGCTACATTGCTTTCAACGCCATAAAACCATTCCAATGTAATACACATCAAAATGGATTAAACATGTAATTTACTGTAAGAATTTAAGCCATGTTACCCAGTCAAAGAAGCACCTACATGCCTTAAGATTCATTCAAGCCATCAGAATACTTCTGTAATCTGAATTAAACTTCCTGAATATATATGCCTAATTTCTCAGCTGAATCAGAACTGTTTTCAGCCTGAAATGGTCGTTTTTCCTTCAGTTTGTTTTGGCACTTTTTCCTCCATTTAAATATATACTATTATAATGAGAAGTGCAGCTCTATTGACAGAAATATAACATAGAAAAGAAGGGGGGTGACTCCTGAGGCAAGCCACACCAATTTTTATATTAGAGCAGAAACTAGGTAGTTTAAATGGTCAAGGAAAATGCTGAAATGTACTTACTTTGACAAGAAGAGAGAGACAGTGAAAAGCAATGCCACGATGATGAAGAATACTCCCCACACAATCTGCAAGTAAAAATTTAAAAAAATTTAACTGAAAGTGTTTGCAGTTCATGCAAGAAGGGAAGACTTGCCTTGGTTCCAACAACAGACTAATGATCATGGAACACTTCAGAGCTTAAACACACTTGAAACAGTAACTTTTTGGTAAGTACTTGAGAGAAGTGCTCACAAAACTTTTACTCTGTTAAACATAGTTTGTCAAGTACATCACATGCTCTAGTGTAATACACAAATCTAACCCAAAGTCAAAGGTGACATTAAGAAAAGACATGACACATTACACTAAATGAACCTAGCATTTAGCAGAATGCACAACCTGTATTCACTGTATTATGTGGAAAACCTTAACTATGTACGTGCATTTAGGTTTAAACAAAGAAATTAGAGATTGTTGCCTTCACCACCACACCTGTGTGCTCACCTTCCAGTAGTAGGAAACCTGTGCATAGCTTACAAGGAACATCTCACCCTTCCTGAGTAAAAGCTCCCTTCAGTAACACTATTCTGAAATGTACAATGACCAAGTCACTTGGGAGTGATGAAGAACTCAACCAAGCCCAAATGCCAAGTCTTCAGTAAAAGACAGGAATGTGTTTTTATTATGCCTACCAAATACAGCACTTGAGCCAGGAATTGATTCTCCAAGCTGTCTCAATCAAAGCACATCCTACTGTTTTTCCTGGATTAGCAGCTAGTTCAGGAAAATATTCTCCATCCTTCTGACAGGTTTTGTCCCTCACAATCTTTTCTCTGGGGAGTTCAGGGAATGACACACAGAAGTGAGCCCAGATAGCAAACCCATTCAGTTACAGTTCCAACAGTTTCACTGTATTTTCCTAGAAACTCTAGTTGTGGAATACAATCAGATAAGCATGCTGAACTTCCCAAAAGAACGTTTTCAGATTGCTAGACCTGAGACTTAGACAGAGTTATTTGAAAATTCTATATGCAGGAACACAATGCATGGTCTTCCACATGAGTTTCACAGTTTATTTTATTAGCCTCAAAACTTGGCACACAGCCATTATGAAAAGGTTAAGAACTTTATTACAGACGCTCATTAAAGACACTCAAGAGTTACAATGCTATGATGGTTCACTAAAATCTGAAGAGTAACGTCCATCTGCAAACTCAAACACAATATTAGAACATCACTTATAAAACAACTCAAATTATGTAGCTCTTATTAGATATAAATTTAGGGACCAATATCAAGGTAGGTATTAAGTTTTGCATTTCCACATAATTAAATGTACTAAGATTTTACATCTCCACAGCAAACTCCCATTAGGCATTAGCTCTATGGGAAACAGATATACAAAACCAATTGAGGCCAAGAGTCTGAATCTTGTATTATCTCACTACCTTCTGCCAGCTACGGCCGCTACACAGGTATTTGTATCTCCTCTAGAATATGACTGTCTTCTGAAGTGACATCTAATATTTAGAAATAGATCAATGGTTGAAGTATCACTCCTTTCCCCATTTTACCCTGTACTCCAGTCCCATTAAACACAAGATTGAAAAGGCTAATATTAAAAAAAATATAAAAATCTTCATCCCATATGTCCACAGTATTATTAAGACTACTGAATCATAAATTATTTACAATTAACATCAATCTGTGCTTATGTGATTCCAAAGCATCAGCTGACTTAAGCCTTTCCCAGAAGGGATCCTTGTATTCTGTCATATATTTTCCTCATACTTAACCAACAAGTACTTATTTTCCTCATACTTAACCAACAAGATCAAACACCACCATATTTCTAGCCTACAAACCAACACTCACACTAATAGTCAAACTTGCAACTTACACAATCCATCTAAGGGTTATCAAGTTGACAAATTAAATGCATGCCTCCAGTTGAGCACCATTTTGTATCTGCTTAAGGTAAAAAGTACTGCCTTTTCCTTGCCCACCACACAAAGCCAAAGATAGGCTAAAAAACTATGACAGCAGGAACTATATACTCAGTTGCCTTTTACTTGTCACCTATATCAAAAGACAAATACATGATCTCATTGGGAAAACATGGTACTACTATTTACTAGCTTTAAACCAACTAGAGTATCTTTAAATATTCTAGCTACATTTCACTATGAAAATTTACAAAATAATTTTGCTTTGCATCACAGCATAAATGAGTTCAAGCTCTTGAGAACATGAGTACATGTTCAACTTCAGAGAGTCCTACACAGGACTATTTATCAACTGATGCTGAAAAGCTTTAGTACTAGAACAGGTGAAAACAAAACGCCTGGGTTTCAGCCAAACACACAGAGGAAATTAATAAGGTCATTTTTATGAAAGGAATTTTTGATCTATATTAAGAGAAGTCTAACTTCTAATGCAAGACAAACTTATTTCCTCCTCCCCAGTCCTTTCGAAAGCAGGACCTCAAAACAACCATGCTTCAAGCTGTGTTACCTCCTCCCCTACAATCAGTTTAAACCACTCCCCTGCCAGGCCATTTTCTGATACCCATCTGCTACAAAAGACCCCATACCCACCAGTACTCAACCATTTGCTACAGAGCAGGTTTCAGAGCTGCTGCCTTGCACTTATGTCACTGATCACCTCCAAGTGTCTTGGGTCTTCTAGTCTACAATCTGTTGTACAAACTAATATGCATACTGGTAACTGCCAACAGAAGAGTGAATCATGTTTTCATGCAATGCTCAAAGTATTACAAAAATAATGAGTTGAAGCAACGCCTACTAATACAACTTACACTGACACCTGAAATGAGTTCCTTGAGCATCTTAATAGAAAGCCTCCATTCAGGCAAGTAATGACACAGCTAAAGCAGAAGACAGTAACAACTGGCTTACTTACAGCTTTGTTTTACATTTGAAGGTGAGGGATTAAAAGACATGGCTAAGCAAAAAAAAAAACCCAAAAATATCAATATAGGCATTTCTCAAACATGGAAGCCTGCTACTTCCCGGTCAAATATGATTCAACTTGCTATTGTCAGATTAATATGTCAGGTCAAAAAATTGAGAAATAATTTAGAATTATCAATCCATTAGTGTATTTTTGCATTGATACTGCACATGAATAAGTCATAAGCTAATAAGTCTTTCCTGACATTTTTCATGTTCTGCTTACATCATTTGTCCTGGGACCTCCCTGCAAGTTTCTAAACATTCCCTTAACCCCTGCATCACCCTTTTTGAGTTATTCAGAGAGCTCTTTGCCTCCTATCCCTGCTCCCAGATCAGTCAAGCTAAGCTATTTCATCTATGGATAATTCCAAAGTTTTACTAAGATAACCATGGAATTTCAGACGTAATTTACTCTGAACAGGAACAATCCTCAAACAGTTGGTACTTGTTTAAAAAGCCTCAAAAATAACTTCCAAAAATTGTTAATATTCACCCTGTAGACGACACCAAGCTCAGCAAAAGAGTTGCTGCTCCAGGGAATGGAGCAGACATTTCTACCCCAGACTGTTAAGAGGACTGTGCTGGAGCAGATAACCATACTTAGCCCATGGAGAATCCCACATCAGAACAAGTGGATATTTTCTAAAGGAAGCTGCAGCCTACAGAGATCCCACATGTGGAAGCAGGTCCTTCTGACAGGAACTTCAGCTCAGAGTCCACTCTCATTGGAACAGAAACGAAGTGTGAAGAGGAAGCAACAGCAGAGTAGAGGTGTTATGGACTGGTGGAAATTCCCTATTCCCCTCTATGCCACTCCAGAGTCAGGACAAAGGAGTTGAGCCTTGGAAAGAAAGAGGGGGATCTCTGTTCATGCAGATCTCAAAACAGAGCACTTGATTTTCTTATATTACCTTAGGCATCCCCAGTTTGTTCACAACTGCTGTGAAGTACACCATGAAAACACAGATGTAATACTCCCACTTTACCACTGTTGAGCCGACTTTCATGTTTCATATCCTATAATCTTGTTCACATATTGAACAAACATAGCTATGTGCTCTGGAGTTTGTTTTCCCTAAAAAATTTTTAAAAACCCCATGTAGTATACCATGTTTGTCTTGTTGCTGAGATTATCAGATGAAAGTGTAAGAAACCATAAAAAAGGAGAAGCGGGAAATGTTACATTTTGTAGAAAGAAATTAGACTAATTCAACATTATTCAACAACCTCATGTTGGCCAATATCTCAAAATCCCAAGGAATTGAGTGTGTAGCTTTTGACTGAATTGAAAAACTAACAGCTTCATCTTTGAGTTTGAGTTAGCTTTGAGTAAAAGAATCGTCAAATAAAACTTACTATTTAAAGAAAAAAGTTTTGTCTTTGTTTAACAACAAATCACATGCTAATAGATACTTAGCAGTAATACAACAATTAAAGCAAGAACACTTCAGGACATTGTACAAAGATAATATGATTACAGAAGTCTGAATGTAGACACTAAGTTAACACTGTAAAAGACCTTAAAGATTAGGTGCAATTCCTGAACATGTTATTCTGTTCTGTTAGTCCGAGTAAGAGCCTGCAACTCCCAAAATTGACCATCCCAAATACAAAACAGAAAGGATTCTCTACTTAGTACTTGCTTCACAAGAAACGGAATTTCTCTTGAAGTTTGAGAACCAGCCACATATTTGAACAGTAATATCCAAATCGAAGGCACTGAAGGTGAAAATGTTGTAAAACAGTAAGCAAAGCTCTTTCTGCACTTCTACACTGAACAGAAGTACTATATATGGATATTGAAAAGATTTTCACCTTTTCTTAAAGCCCAATTGAACAACTGAAAAGTTATACACTTGCAAAGATATCCCAAATGCTCTTAAGGCAACAGTAAAACAGTTCTGCAAGAGTTAAGATGTAATTAAGTGATAGACATTACCACCTTCACAGGACAGCTCTAGTCAAAGTAAACAAGTTCTCTGGCATGCTTCATAGCACAACCACAGTCTAAGTGAAAATCTGTCAGGAAAAATTATCCACCTGCAACTCTGCTTTAATCTGTGATTCATGAGTCAACAATTCACAGTGACTGTCACAGTTACTGAGAGAATACAAAGCTTTCAAACCCCAAAAACAAGGAGACACTGGAATACCATCCTGACTGTAGGCAATAAGCTGTAACTAACTACAGGGAAAGAGAAGCACATGGCAGCACAAAGGAGCACATGGCAGCACAGACCCTGGGGGGAGGAGGTGTCACACAGGCCCCTACAGAGAGGAGCCAGCCAGAAGCTGACAGGCAAGTGAACAGTGCGTGATCACCCCACAGAAGGACATTTAAGAAGGTGCATTGTTGATGTGGCAACACAGGATAGGTTGTGTAGTAAGAATTGCCATGTAAGGAAATAATGTGCCTTAAAAAGTGTATAAAACCAGCTCATTTCCTTTGAATAAATGATTCCAATCGGAGATTCAGATCCAGAACCAGACCCAGATTCAGTCCGAATTTCAATCACCAACAAGTAACTAATGATATTGTAGGCTTTCCTGTGAGAACACAATGAACTGTAAAGTCCCAGAGACAAAATATATGGCCAATATATTTCTCAAATTTGAGCTTTATGTGAAAACTTACAGAAACTACACAACTGTACTAACTATTTTTTAAATCACAAGGCAGCCTCCAAGCTGTTAACATGAATAGTTTGGGATATTTGTCCTTCCAATGAAAGAGCTAAGTTTATATTTGTAATGTATCACAGCAATATAACTCCACTAAGAATTCCACACAAAGCTTTTGTTCAGCTGCAATTTCAGCCCATAGCCTTCAGCATTCAGCATTAACAGCAGCAAGGACACAAGAAGTTGTTTACAACCCACCTCCCTCTCCCCAGCTTTCCCAAAAGCAGCCTACTTGTAATGCTGAAATTTCTTCCTACATCTAGTTGGCAAGAAATACTTTATATGGCAATACTGCTCATAAAAGTACTAGTTTTCAAAACCAGGTATCTACTGAAAATCAAAGTCCTAAGATCAAAGAGACCAAGATAAAAGCTTTGCCCCAGTAACCATCTCCTTTGCATTGTTTAAGTATCATGACATTAAGTTCTATTCAGCTAGCTTACTATTTATCAAGTAATTCCTTGGCAAGATGCTTGTTCCAAATGCATATATTATCAAAGTATCTCTCACTTCTGCTGGATACATGTAATTTAGATTAACCTAAGCTAACTGACAGCTATAGAATTCTTCCTTTTCTTCTCATTTTCATATGTTTGATAAAAAAAGTAAGATATTCAGATTTTCTATGGCAGTAGCACTAAAGTAGATCAGCTAGGATTTGTTCATTTTTAATCTTAATCAGAGTTGAGGCAAAGTAAAAGGTTTTCCAACAGCTCAGATTTCACTATAGGGCTATAAATGTGTAGTACTGGAGTAAATTAAAAAAAAAAAGCAGTTGATATTCAAGGTGGTAATTGATAAACTTGACCTGTGATTTTACCTGTGGGAAAAAGTAATTTGGAAGTTACTTCAATTTAAGTATCAAAAAATGCTAAGTTTTACCTTTAGAGGTCGAATAGCTTCACAGAACTTTGTCCACCAGCTTTTCTCGATAGACTCCAGATGCCTCTCTCTCCTTCGAAGTGTCCTTAATCTCTCTTCTAGTTGATGTAAAGTCCGTCTATCCCTTGATGACAGAGGACGACCATCTCTGCACTGGTTACAAAAAGAGTGCAAAAGATCAAGAGTCACTAAATCAAGAAAATAGACTTGACAGCTACTTAAATTATTTACAACTCTAAAGAATTTGTGGTATATAATTCACGCATGTCTAATTTCTATGAATATCAAGAGGATGCAGCACAGAAGTCACAAGCTGCAACAAGAGGAATTCCTATTAGGTGGCAGAAACCACTTTTCACAATGAAAATGTTCAAAAATTGTAATAGGATAGATAGCCTCCTTGGCTAAACATGCTTTAAAAGCACAGCCATGATCTGAATAATCTGATCTACCCTGAAAGAGGTCCATATTTTGTATGGAGGGTTGAACACGGTGATTTTCAGGTCACTTCCCATTAAATTCCATGATTAAGCCTATATATCCAGCTTGGCACTTCTTATTTTCTTTCCAGCATCCCACTAGATACTCAGCTATGTTTCTTGAGCAAGAAACATAGGTCAAATAAGAGGTAGCATCACCCCAAGAATTAGTTGAATGTACCAGATAGTTTGTTTGATTGTTATGTTTAAGAACGTATTTTAATTTTGAGCCTTTAAACAATGAGCAGGAACCATCACACTCTGCTGTAAAGTAAGTAGCACATCCTTACATCTCAGTAATTTGCTATAAGCAAAAGCAACAAAATGGGCATTAGGTAGCTGAACCTAAATTGTTTCTAACATTGATGTTAATGTATTACAAACTCACACTTGGATAAAAAAGATTCTTTTATAGTAGGAAATGCACTAAAACTGTATTTTAAAGTTTTGAAATTCTTTATTAATTTTCTCTTATTTTAAAAGATCCTTCCTGCAAATAATGTTACACTTTATACCAGTGAAGTTAAGTAAAAATAAAATAAATTTGTCAAAAAGACTAAGATCACATTACAGGCATACAAAACACTTAAATTTGAGATCACAATGTACTTTTAATAAGAACACATGTACTATACCCTGTATAGAACCTCTGTGACTTAAAAATGACTTTTTGACAACAGTTTAAGCTCCCAGTCTGCGTTCAAGCTTCAATTATTTAAGACTAATGAAATAAACCTACCAGATGTACTATTAGTACAAGAACATACTACATATTGAATCTCAGTAGCATACCTTCATACTTCTAGTTTCTACTTTATAGTACTCTCAGTAACACTCACTTTCTTCACAACTTAATGCACAGACAACTGAAGAACTAAGATTTCCGTTACAGAATGAGGCAGAATCCTGACTATAATCCATAAACCAAGAAAATTAGTCTGCACTAAAGGTCATATTACAATATAGACATAAATTAAGAACTTTATACTTTTTGATCCTATTGTTTAGCCAGACTAAACAACAAGACCAGTTGCACACAAATTCTCATAATCCAATAAAGTCTTCTGTAATAAGTAATGATCCATTTGTCACAGATTTCTCATTTTTCTCATATTGATTTCAATAAGGGATGCCTTTGTTACTGTAGTACTTTGTGCAAAACCAAAACATGATAATTAAACAGACTACTTTCTAGATTTCTTTATTCAACAAAATATCTAGAACACTGAAGGTGTCTACACTGTGTAGAGGTAAGCCAAGCATCAAGGGAAGACTGCTGGAACTGCTTCAACATCTCTGAGGTCTACTATTACAGAGCACACAACAGCACAGATGGCCTGCCAGGATGGAAGCAAGGCACCTCGATGTCACTTTTCCCAATCAACACTGTGAAAACACTGGTCAAACCTTATCTGAAATGGGTTGAAAAAAGAGGTGGGAGATTTTCCTCTACCATCTTGTATGTAAAGAAATCTTATCCTCCTTTGGCTTGCACTCAGAGGTTGTTAAAAGTGTTTTGCTTACATGAGGCACAGCATTTCCATTAGCTGCAAAGCCATCATGGGTTTACAAATGGTGTTAGCATCTGAGGGATATTTAGGACTCAGAACAGCTTTCCATATGCATGCTTTTCATAAAGAAATTATTTATAACAGCAAGGTACACTAACTGGGAAGCAAGAATATCTGAAGCTGTTATTTATTCATAAAGATGATTAATAGTTTGATGAATCTAAATCATGACAGCTCTATGTGGCAAGTATCCAGTGTTAACTACACTGCATTGAGTAAGTCAACAAACTGGATGCCGTTTCTGGTAGCAGACTAAGTGAGGTTAATAGCTACAAAGCATCTCTTCCATCCAAGTAGGCCTGCAGAAATTTGAGTTTAATTTGTTAACACTTATTAGCTAGACAGAAACAACTACTGCTGCAGGACTGACAAAGAATGTAATCGCTACTACACAGGCGACCACGTGTTTCAGAATAACTCAAATAACTGCAAGCTATTCATTTCTGACTTGCTATTCTTTCTCGAACAAAGACTCTACAGCATGACCATAAACTAGTAAGCAAGGAAAAAACAAATCATTAAGAAAGTGAGAACAGTGAAGACCTTACCTTTGATTTAATCCTCAATAAATGTTGCTCCACTTCTTCAATATCTTCAGTGTTCTCTAAACGTTCATAAGATGCACTGGTAGTTCCCTTAATCAAGTTTAGAGGTAAAGCTGACATACCATAAGCCTAAAATAAAAAAGAAACATACATACTCAAATTTTCTGCCATATATTTTCATCTGATAAGGCTGCTCTATGTTGTAGCTATCAGGTATCACTACTGGTTTTTTCGCCCCATCTGCATACTCTTACTAAGGCAACCAATTCCTTTACCTTTTTGAGCAAAACATAACAAACATGCTATGCAAATTCCAGCATCCCACATCATTCCAGCGGTACTTAAGTGTCTCATGATCACTCAGACATGTATTAAGACTTCATATAAGCATAGTACACTGATGATTTATCAAACTAGCCTTTGTTTTTTGTAAATCACATAGCTTCCAAAAACCTTAACTTTCCCATTTTAGATCAAAATCAACATTTTGTGCGATACAGAGATTTCTAGATAATGAACATTAATAGTTTTAAAAGTATACACAATTTCTTTGCAGCCAGTAGTCTTCAAGTTGCTTTTAAAATAAAATTGGGTTGAAAGTACCCAATTTACTAAAACCAAATTCTGCAGTAAAAAGGCAGAAAAAGTTACGTGAACACTTGAACTCAGTTACATTCCAAGACTGCTTAGATACCCATTCACATTCATAAATTTTTTTGGAATTTATTTCGCATTATAAATTCTGTATCATTCAAAGTGTTTTGCCAGCTTCTACATCAACAGTACACCCAGATTTTTCTAATGCAAGGTCTGTAAGCTTTCCACTAACATAAAAAGAAACCTATTTGAGGCAAGGTAAACAACAAGAAGATGGCACTATTTCCTCTGTTACCCTATGATTCTTATGGATCAAGGCCAAGATCAGAAGTTTCTCCAAGCAGTTTAGAGACATTAGCCAGAAGCTTGTAATTTGTTTATTGTGGATGATACGTTCTTGGTGCAGAGCTCAGCAGGAAGGTTCTTTCCTCTCTCAGCAATTAACATACACAGTTTTACTAGAGTCTTTGATATCTGAACACTTGCTAACTTGAAAGAATTGTTTAGGTTGAAAAAAAACCTCTAAGATTATCCAGTTCAACCAGTAACCTAACACGGCAAAGCCCACCACTAAACCATGTCCCAAAGTGCATGTCTACAAGTCTTTTAAATACTTCCAGGAAGTTTGAAGAGTAGTTTTCTACTCCCTCCTTCAAGCATAGTTTTACATTTCCCACTGAGATTAGATTTAACACAAATGCTAGTACATTAAAAATGTCACCATACATGCTGCTGTCATATCGTGAGTTTTCTGTTCACAAGACATGATTTGACCTGCTTAGAAACCTACTTCAACATACTAAATCCTTGTGCACTGAACCCAGAGCAAGACACTGTCCATTTCTTGATTGTATTTTTGAATATGCCATAACTTAGACTGGACTTGACAACTGTCCATAAATGTGTGTCAGCTCTCCCTTTAGACTATCTCCTTTGAGAGCATTAAGCTGCTTTGCCACCTACATGAGGCTGCAGGTATTGTCTGCATACACTTCAGCATAGCCTTCAACATCATATTGCATAGCATTCACTTGGAAAAGCTGGCAGCCCACAGCTTGAACAGGTGCACTCTTTGCTGGATTAAGAACTGGCTGGATGGCCGGGCCCAGAGAGTGGTGCTGAATGGTGCTGCATCCAGTTGGCAGCTAGTCACTAGTGGTGGCCCCCAGGGATCAGTGTTGGGCCCAGTCCTGTTTAATGTCTTTACTGATGAACTGGGTGAGGGGATTGAGCCTACTGTTAGCAAATTTGCAGATGACACCAAGCTGGCAGAGAGTGTTCATCTGCTGGAGGGTAGGAGGCCTCTGCAGAGGGACATGGACAGGCTGGATTGATGGGCGCAATCCAATGATACGAGGTTCAACAAGACCAAGTGCTGGGTCCTGCACTTTGGCCACAACAACCCCCTGCAGCACTACAGGCTGGGGACAGAGTGGCTGGACACTGCCCAGGCAGAAAGGGACCTGGGGGTGCTGACGGACAGCCAACTGAACGTGAGCCAGCAGTGTGCCCAGGTGGCCAAGAAGGCCAATGGCTCCTGGCCTGTATCAGCAACAGTGTGGCCAGCAGGACCAGGGCAGTGATTCTTCCCCTGTACTGGTGAGGCTGCACCTTGAGTGCTGTGTTCAGTTCTTGGCCCCCAATCTAGGAAGGATGTTGAGGTGCTGGAGTCCAGAGAAGGGCAACAGGGCTGGTGAAAGGTCTGGAACACAAGTCCTGTGAGGAGCAGCTGAGGGAGGCGGGGTTGTTCACCTGGAGAAAAGGAGGCTCAGGGGAGACCTTATTGCTCTCTACAACCCCCTGAAAGGAGAGTGTAGCCAGGTGGGGGTCAGCCTCTTCTCCCAGGCAACAGGACAATAAGCCACAGTCTCAAGCTGTGCCAGGGGAGGTTTAGGTTGGACATACGGAAGAAGTTCTTCACAGAAAGGGTGATTGGGTGCTGGAATAGGCTGCCCAGGGAGGCGGTGGAATGACTGTCCCTGGAGGTGTTTAAGGAAAGACCGGATGTGGCACTTAGTGCCATGGTCTAGTTGACAAGATGGTGTTAGGTCATAGGTTGGACTTGATCTCAAAGGTCTTTTCCAACCTAGTTGATTCTGTGATTATGTGAAAAGCACTCTCCCACAATTCTCTTCTCTAGGTCAAACAAAAAATTCCTTCAGCTTTTACTTATGGGTTGCTCTCTGCAACTTTGTAACCATGTCCACAAGCCTTCACTGGAGCCTCTATATCCAGTTTCATAAACTAGGAGACCAAAATCAGACACAGAATTCCCAGGTGTGCCCTTGGAAGTGCCAAATACAATTAAAATGTCTATGCTCTTGCTGAGTTAAGCCCTGGACACTGTTTGCATTTCTGCTGCAAGGCACACTGCTGGATCACGCTCAGCTTGCTGCCCACTAAGACTTCCAGGTCCTTTTCAGCAGAACCAACTCCCAGCTGATCAGACCCAAGCATGAACTGTTGCTTGGAATTAACCCATTGTAAGAAACTACCTTAACATTTGCTAAACCTAATGTCATTCTTGTTGGCCCAATCTTCCCATTAGTCAATGTCTGTGTGGCAGCTCTTTGTTCTATCTGCTTCTCCCAGTTTGTCATATTTCTCAAACTATATAATTATTCAACCCCATCACCCAGATCATTTATGAGGACTAAATAGTATTGGGCCCATACTGACCCCGAAGGGATCACTCAGGTCAGCTAGTACCATAACTCCAGAATTTAGGAGACATATGAACACCATCCAACATCATAAACTAGAATGCAGTTTGCAATTTATCTGAGGTCCCTCTCTGGAACCCAAAACATTTCCAGACAGCACCAGTATGTAGAAACACATATAAGAGATTACTATGACAATGTGCCTAAACAATTTTACAAACCTAAGTTTAGAAGTAATTACATTTCAACATCTGAGGTTTCCACATGTTCTTCAAACAGCTAACATATCAATTAACATATCAAGTATTTACTCTGTGAAATAGTTAAGAAATAAAATTCAGGAATTTAAAGCTTAGTCTAAGCTTCTACAAAGAAAAATACAACTCTTGAAGTGATGTATCGCTTTGCTGTTTTTGAAAAGGTGAACTACATACTTGAACATCAAGCTTGCTCTAGTGATAAAGGCTGTCTAAGTTCCTTCCCTGAATACAGAAGATGCTAACAGTAAGATGATTATGCAAGTAAGCCTCCCATCATTAGTGTGGGAAAAAGACACATTGGTCCTTCAAGATAACAATATATAGAATGAAGGACAGAAAGATGAGTCATCTCATGTGATGTGTCACAGGTCTGAATAGAAGCTGCATTAGCTCATTTTCAGGGCTGCATTTACCTTCAGGCTGATAAAGAAGTTCAAGACTGCCCTGGACAAAGTTTTAATCCCTTGGGTTAGTACAAGTGTTAAATTATTCAAGGGCTATTTTATTAGGCATCTGCAACTTAAGCAAACAACGTATTGAGAACAGGAAAGGAAAACAAACCACAGATGTACACTAAAGCCAAGACAGCACTTAGTCCTGAAACAAATTGTGGGTTCAAAGTTTGGAATATGAATAAAAACATATCAAAAGAGCCTTTAAAGCAGTTAACACAAGTTAATTCATGCACATGAATTTATATAAAACAAGTTATTAATTCTTGACCTATTTATACCACTGAAACAACAGTTTGCAGGACTTATTTTTAGGCAATTTTTTTGTCTAGAAGTGTTAAGTCAAATAAAAGACACTGCACCAAAGAGTAAAACCAGATATCCAAATGTAATAGTCAATTACAGTATACATGCAGTTTTGTCATACAGGTTCTTCAAAATAAACTGAGTCTAGTACTAGACACTAACTGTTCAGGCTGATATCTGATAACACATGTTGCAAGGATAGCTCTCTAAGGCCTCAGGCTCTATCTGCTCTCTGCTGTTACTTGGATGCCTGATCAGCTTAATTGAAACCTCATTTTACAGTGGGGAAAAAAAAAATCTAAATTTATAGTTAAACCAACTTATTTTAGAGAAGACTCCCCTCTCGTGAATCACCACAAGTGCTCCACACGAGATCACAACTATCATTTAGCTTAAGGGCTGGAAAGCCAAATCCTAAGAGCTCACTACCTATTAACTACAAGTTAGAAGCATCATCCATGAGAGCTGTCTTGTTCTTATTTGAGTTTCTACCCACAGGCATCTCTGGATGGATGAAGTTCGTACTTACAGACTTTTTGAAGTATAAGGCCTTCTACTCTAAAGGATAAGGGGAAAAACACAGAACAACTTACTGCAACAGAAAACCCAGCTTCCCAATTAGAACCCTTCTTCCTATTAGAACAGTCTAAACAAAGCTTCTGAAACTCCCGTCTTATTTGTTACTCATGGAAGTGGTAGTTCAGTCTAAGACAACAATCTGAAAATAAATCCATCTAAAGCAGGAGCCTGTAACTCCCGTGAATGCAACAAATAGTTCAGTACCTTTATGCAGTATCAGCTGGCACTGAGGAGCAGTGAGAAGCATGCTCTACCTGTTCTCTCAGCAAGCCACTGAACCCAAATAAACTCCATGCTCCAGACAGAGCATTGAATACCTTACGAGAAATTACATGAGCATTGTGTCTAATTTGTTTAATCTCCACTTCTCCCAGTTCCCTTTCCTTCTCATCCTGCAGCAGATTCAGCTCCTCTCATGTCATTCACAGTCAAGATTTAGAAGGAAGAGCTGTTGTTCTGATTCTTAGTCTCTTGCAGACTCAGCATGTTACACCACTTGAGACTCACCAAACTCACATAACCCATGGCCAGATACGGGAAGTCTTTCTCATTAGTTGCCTGCTATGCTAATAATAGTCACTCAAAAACAGAAAGCAGAACCTAAGCGAAATTGCAACAAGTTGTAAAATCATGTTTTACTGAAGTCGTTGCATCAAGCAACTACTTCAGGGATAAACCCCTGACTATTGAAAAGATCCAGAAAGGTTTTCCACTGGAAACCATAACTTCTACTGTAAGATTTCTAAATTGCACAAGCTATGAAAGAGTTTCACTTACAAGGGAGTATTAAGGTGGGAACACCTAATCATCAACCATATCAGCCATAAGCACATAGATCAGTTAAGAGGAAGACAGCAAAACCACACTACAATTAATATAGTAAATTTCTTTAAAATAGAGTTAAATGAGTTAAAGCTAATTTTGAACACCTATTGCAAAAAGCCGGAAGCCATCGGGCACTATACTTTAACTGGAAGTTGATTATGTTTCATTTTCTGTATCTGCTACGTTCAGCTAATAAAATATGGTAAAATGATTAGCTTATGGCCCAAACAGGATAATCTCTCCTTGTTAGAGATCAAACAGAACAAGTAAATTTTTTTCTTGTCAGCTTGGTGCACAACTAGAACTATAAACGAAGATAGCTTAACAACTTTTTCTGATTAAAGATATTTAAGAAATAAACTTGTGATTTCAGTAAACTATCAAAAAGTACTTGTGTAGCATACCAGAATGACTTCCTATTCCATTTATTATTAGGGGTCTACATATCACGCAAGTGGCTTTAAAATGGTTATCACTGAGATTTTTAAAAGGTGTATATTCAATCTTGGGCAAGAAGTGTAGAAATTGATATTGACAAACATTTCTTGCACAGCAGTGCCCTCTAGTGAAGTCACATAAAAAAGCCAAATTAAAAAAAGAATTCTTATAACCACTGTATAAAAGGCATCAGAAATGCTCTCAGTTTTAAAGATACAAATATTCATATTCCTATTTTCTTACAACAGCTTGTTTCAATACTGCACCTCAAAGTGTGACTATGAAAGACAATATGTTCAATTCTACCAATCAGACTGACAAAAACGCATCTATTAAAATTAAAAACAGCTAAACTATTTTAATACATGCAGTATTTAAGAAAAACAGTCAAGCATGAGCTAATTTGCTTCATTAAAAATGTCCCAGGTAAAAAAAGCCCTCAATTTAAAGAATTATTTTGGTATAGACAATACTTTTATATAGTAGTAGCCTAAGAAGCTTTTTATTTGAATTATGCTAACCATGAGGGAAGTCACAGGATACCTTTTACCTTTCACAGCAATTGACACAATTCAGTTGCTTATATTGAACAGTTTCATATGGATACAACGCACTCGTACCAGCATTGCTCCTGACTGAGCACATCAGCCAGTCCAATTAAACAGCCTCAAGGGAGGTGCACTTTCAGGTGTCACACCAACACAAGTGACACTGAGTTTGTGTAAAAGGAAATGGGACTACACCTTGATTGAAACTGTACCTTCTCTGTGCAGCTTGGCTGCACAGTTCTCCTGGAAAGTAATCTGACTCTACAAGGACTCAGCATCAGCTTTCTTACATTAAAGCCATGTCTCCATCTCTGACTACCGACTCATGCTACCATTCAAAAATAACAATTGGAATTCAAGAATCTTATTTCTAGAACATCCTTAAGCATGGCAAATAGTAACAGGAGTTTATATATCTTTCCTTAAATTATGAGGGGTGTCAGAGACCGAAAATAGTTCATGCCTCAAACACTGATATAAAGTTTTGCTCATTATAAAGAAGCTACAACCAAAGAAGGTTCCCTGAAGACTGGGACTTTGGACTCAAAGTCAAACTGCTGATTAGATAAAGGGAAACCTATTGTTCAGTCATCTCAGGCTGAGGGAAAGGTATGCATCCACAAAAGGCCAAAGCCACCAGTATCATCCTGAGAATCATCCCTGGCTGAGTTTGGAGTGGGGAGAGAGCACAGCTCACAGAAGCCAGGTTTACACAAACTCCCCCCACCCCCTCCCCCTCCAGCCAAGGGGGAGGAGGTGGTTTCGGGTGCACTGCATAACCTCTGGTCAGAGGCAATTAACGCCCATCTTCCGATTACACAAACTGGCTCACCTGTGGAACCCTCAACTCCACAGGCCAAATCCACANCCAGGTTTACACAAACTCCCCCCACCCCCTCCCCCTCCAGCCAAGGGGGAGGAGGTGGTTTCGGGTGCACTGCATAACCTCTGGTCAGAGGCAATTAACGCCCATCTTCCGATTACACAAACTGGCTCACCTGTGGAACCCTCAACTCCACAGGCCAAATCCACAGGACTTTCACATGAGAGACAGCTGAGGGGGAGTCATAATCCATCAAAGACCCCCCTGAAGTGCTCCCCAGAGGCTTGGCACCACCGGATGTAACAGATCCAGATTCTGCTGTAAGAGACTGCTCCCCCACCCCAGGCAGACATGCCTGGACATTGCTACCTGGCTCAAAGGTATATTAACCCATCAGATTCTATGCTTTCTGGGGGAACCTTCATCACCAAGAAGACCAGCTGGAGAGGATCAATGGAATATAGCTGGGGTCCACAGAGTGGTGATATTTTCCTTATTCTGTCTCGGTCACTTTTTCTGTCCCCCCTCCACCTATTTTCTACTTCTTTCTTTCTCTCTCTCTCATATTTACTATCAAATAAAACCCGTATTATTATCACTGGTATATGGTCTCGTTTGAACCTTGATTCGGGCAGAGGGATTTCTAAAGAACCTTAATAATCAGATCTTAACAGAGGGGTAAAGGAGAAAGCCTACTAAATGCCTCTGAAGATGGCAAACTCCCTCATGGACAGTTGGGTATTTGCTTCCTCTAAAAATCTTACACCATACAGCTTTGAAAATCGTTCAACATATTAAAATAAAATTGCAGTTTTTCATGGGAAGTTTTAGCATCCAGTCTTCAGTTATAAGCTACAAGAGCATATAACTTTTTGGACAACATTACTATAAAAAACATCTCAAAGCATGGAACAGACTGACCAAACAGAACAGGTAAGTTCACTACGGCAATTCTTGCATAATCTGCTGTACACAACATGAATCTTGCATTGAGCACGTGTTTCTCCATTTCCCTACTATTCATCCCTATAGTATCCTGCTATACATTCACCTTCATTTCTCATAATAATGTTTTTCTCTCCACCATACAGACTCATTATTTGTCGATGTTCAAGTGGACAAAAAAATGCTGTCAAGGTTTCTAAGATACAGAAACCAAGTACAACAGCCGCTATACTACAGCTGTTCTACTATGCACTGTGAACTTGTTCTTGCTGGACAAGACATCGATGAAAGAGTTAACTCTGCTTCAGTTACAATACTGACCATAATTATTTTGCCTAGCTGCCACCTTCTATACTGCTCCATCAGGCTTAGAAAAGCATTAACAACCAAAAGATTAATCTACTTTCCAATTCTTAAAGTACAAAACTATAATTTATCCACCAGTTTAATACCTGCAGTTCTCCAGCAGTGTAGTAGGAATCAGGCTGTTAAAACAGCCATCAAATTAGTTTGTTGTTTTGGTTACTTACTACTTCATAGAGAAGTGAACATAATTAAATAGTTACATTTCTTTTCTATTTCAGAATTGCCATTGAAGTGATTAAATAGTAATGACGATGAGTGCTACTAACATCTCGGTTTCTCAATAGCTGTTTGATGTCTGCTTAAAAGAATATCACTAGTGAATGAGTGCTTTTAAGGTTAGACAGATTCTAAAAGGTTTTAAGCTCTTTGGTTGTTAATAATGTCAACTGCAGAAAAGTAAATCATAATCTGGACAAAAATTAGGTGTGAAAAGGTCATCCCATTCGTGATTAGACAAGCTAAGCTTTCTAACACTGCCACTTTCAGGACAGAGAAAAAAGGAGCATTTTATAGTTCCATAAGAAATCAAATAATGCTTTTAAATGTTTGGAAAAATTACAAAGCCAATTATAATCATCCTTCAAGGACATGCTAAATGAGATGCACAAGATCACTCAAAAATTAAACTGCCTATCATTGTACGAGTAACTTGTTATTCTGCCTTGAATTCTAATAGCAATCTGGAGCTGACAACAACTATTGTTCTAATACCTAAGGCCATGTAGAACCATTTCAATGCAAAACCCATTAATGAAAGAATAGATGCAAACTACATCATCTGTGAAACTGTTTCAAACTCTCCCCCAGCCAAAACCAGCACAGCACTACAGGCCTAATTTATAATTTTCTTGTTACTATTCCATATTTATAGACATAGAAAGCTGTCAGTATAAATCATCAAAGTCATGGATTTGCAGAGCCCCCCGAGGATCACTTGTTCACATTTCTTACAAAACAATTTTAAGTATCAAGCATTGTACTTCAGCACTATACATTACATAATGTCAAAAAAAGTAGACTTTGTGATAAAGCTTGAAAACAGAAAAGCAACTAAGGATTATGTTGAGAATCGAGACATACCAAGACATAGGTCTAAATAATGTTGCTCGTTTAAACATTACATGTACTTGAGAAAATGACACCTATGCTTATGCTCTTACCAGTAATATTAATGTATCATGTGAACATTTGTAGACTTCATCTACATTATTCACCTACACTATTTTATTATTTCTCCTTAAGAAGTTAAAAATTTAGAATACACATCTTCCCTAGTTGCATCTTTCTTGTCCCTTCCTGGTCTTCCAAAGTGTCAATTAAAATCAAGAAAAGATTATTCTTCAGTGTATTCAGCAAGAAAATGCAACATGAAATTTTAGTATATTTTAAAAAACCATGCTAAAAAGGATCAGCTCAAAATTAGTCAAAAGAAATGTAACTGCAGCTTTTATATTTTACATTCACTCACAGAAGCAAGCAACCTTGTTTTTTGTCCAACTTAAACTGTTATACACAATTAAAAAGAAGTCATGCTGTTGGAAAAAAACATAATCTGCTTGACCACACAGCTAATCGATTTTTGGTTTCTTTGGTCCTAACCTATATGCTTGCTACACTCCAAGCTTTTGGGAAATTTAGACAATTCAGTTCTGTGCCCACATCTTAATAAAATAAGTACCTTAGGAAGAATGACTGCTCATTGGAACGGCCATAATAAAAAAAAACCCAAAGATAAAAAACCCAAAAATTTACAGGGCAAATGTAAGGAAGCAATTCGAGAATTTACTGCTACGGACTTTTTACTAAGGTGAGACACTTGTCAAATACAACAAAGATGTCTGTTTTAGATTATCCTTACACACTATTGCCAAAATGTTTAGCCTCATGCTAGACACCTCTCATCTTGCTTTGCAATCAAGTGTTAGAGAAGCTCTGTTTTTCCTGTAGAATGCCAACACTACTGGAAAAAGGTTCTGACTCAAGAACTACACAGCTCACAGCCTGACATCTTTATAGCCCAGAGAAGACACGGTTGCCACATTCCGCAGGACTGTCCCAAATGTCATCACATGGAAAACTAAACAGAACAAACCAATTTATGTTCCATTTAAAGTGTGGAGTTAAAACCCTCTAAATACTCCTTTTACTCCTTAATCATCTCTCTTGCATCTCATCTTCTCGTTTGAATGACATGGTGTTAAGAAATACCACAAAACATTTAATTTGCTCCTTTATTCAACTGTTAGCTCTTGACTCCTGAAGATATTTCCTAGCAAGCATGGAACTTGAAGTAAAATCTAATTCTTATAATAATTATTGCTTTTTAGTAGGTACCAAAAACATACACAACCTTCTATATTAAGTTATCAATGAAAGTAGTTCTGAGTTTTCTCCCTGACCTTTTCTTGGAAAAGCAACTTTTGCACTAACTCCTTAAGCTGGTCATTTCCATGCTAGTACCCTCCCCAGTGACTTCCCTCAAGAGATGAGATGCTTTCAGGATCAGCACTTATTACTAATACCTCCCAAAGCTTTTAGCTAAGATTCCACAGAAACTGAGGAGATCAGGAACTTCTCATACCAAAAAAGTTTTATTTCTTTAGCAACTTTGGTTTTAACAGTGTATTTCATCCTACTCCATTCAGACGCTGGGGAAAAGCACATAACTCAAAACCAAAACTCTGCATTTTCCGTTAAATGGCAAGAAAAGCTCTTCTCTGTATGTATCACTAGATCAAATTTACTGTGATTTTGATGTCTGAAGCCATAGAAAATGGAACCCAGCAATCTAATATAATGACAACCCCACGGAACTGTAGCGTTACCTACACATCTATCACAGTCGGTAACACAACTGTGCAGTTATCTGCAACTCCGGTCCAGCGTGACGCTTCAATTTGTGCTGTCCCTCAACTGTCACCTTCACCCCCCCAAATCCCAACATATCAAATGCTACAATACAATGTGCTCTGATAAGAATTCTGTTCTTCATTGCATTAACAGCTCACCACGTACTTCAGAGTAATATATTAAACCAATCAGGGCCTTGAGAGGCCCTGAACACTGGATTGATCCTTAAAAATAGGTTTTAACTAGATCAGTCCTTGGGGTAAATTTGTTAGTTCCATAATTTAAACTGCAGCCATTTACAATCTAAATAACACCACCCTGCTGTATCCCTCCTCCTGTGGAAGGAGGAGGATATGCTTTCATAAAGAAAGCCTAGAAGCACACACATGCTAAAGTGAGCTTTTGCTCTCAATTTTTACTCAAATTCAAGGCTCCCTGCTGACAGTGCCAAAGCCCTTTTCCCCCACAACTTTTCACAGTGTTGTATACTACCACAACACAGAAATTCAATTTTAGAGCAGCCATAATCTAATTCTTCATGCTGAAGGCCACACAAAGCAGTACTGTTAACATAGGTTCAACTAATTGTAGAATGGATAAATTGCACTGCCAGGGACTTTAATAAAATCACTTGATTCATCTCTTTCACGGTTTCTTCCATAAATAACATTTGAAGATGAAATCAGTCAACCGCAGTCACTGCAGGCACAGCATTCCTATTTATTTTTAGTATTCTCTGTTATAGTAAGCATTCAATGTAAAGCCATTTTTAATTAGGTATGAAAGGATTTGCTAATATATCACTTATTACAATACAACCTTTATTAGATACTCACTCAGAATAGATTTTTTTCTTTACTGTGAATGAGTATATAGAAGACCAGATACACCTGTTCTTAGCTTCCATTTAACAATACAATAGCAACTCTGGCACTGAAACAGGCTGAAGATATGCAGAAGTCAGGGGAACATCAAAAAAATTTCAGTTATGTCTGTACTACAAATCCTCAACTCTTCACTGGTATAAACCACAGATGTGAAATCACTTCTGTCCATAGACACAGGAACTCAGATACCACACACAGTGTCCCCATCTATTCTTTTTTCCATCATCTACTAAGCATTTGTGGAAAATTTTAAAATAGGTGTCTTAGTTCTTCTGTTTGCTCTTATGTAACAGTATTCTCTTTCTGTGCTTAAAAAAAAAAACTAACACCAATGATCAAAGAGTGATTTGATGACTAAACACAAAGATCTCCCACCTTTAGAAACTGGGATAAACAATTTCATAAGCAGCAGAAGGCTACCTGAAAACACAGGAGCCTAACTACTTACTTGTGAGATGTAAGCAGCAAGCATTACAAACAATGCCTCACAGACTTGTCTCTGCACTCAGGTCTTTGTCTCATCTCGAGGTGATTTTTTTTTAATAAAAGGCTAATACAGAAAAAAAAAACCCCACAACACAAAGACATGGGAAACTACCAAGAGAAAAGTCACTCCTTCCAGAATCATGTTCACCTCCTCTAAAGTAGAGCAAGTGGAGTAATCCAAACTGGTAAAGACAGACTACACACTGAGCCAACTTCTCCCTGAGGTTTAGGGAAGTACAACAGCCCAGACACTTTTCATCACTGAAGCAATTTTTGTATTATGTCACAACACTGGGATAAGTCCAGCCCACAATATGAACTGGAATGCAGGTACATGGCATCCACATGCCATCAAGGGCACACACTGAATTCAATCTTCAGACCATAAGAACAGCATTGCTCATGCTGTTACAGGTGCAAATAGCTTAATTATGGAAGCCTGACGATCACTGATGGTGGGAAAGGTGTTATGAAAGCACCTTTAGAGCACAAAGAAAACCCTGCTCCAACTTTGGGAACAGACCTTCTAATAGATGTTCTTCACTGTCTGTGACACATTTGTACCTCAGTCCATCCATATATCAAAGCCAGCTCACTGTTTCAGCATGAGGTTCTACACCTGCCTGCAAACAATGACAAAAAATTCACATCAGAGGTAGGTAACAACCCACTCCTGTGTGGGCTCATCCCCAAAACTTCTGTAAAATAGCTCCTCCATTTCTCCCACTCTCCATAACACCTACTATAAAACAGAACAGATAGTTCCAGAAGGATGAAATACAGCAGTTAAAAATAAAGGAAATCAATTTCACACTCCAGGCATTTGCATAGACAGCTCAGTTGAAGTTTACAAAGCAACAAATTAGCCCAAAAATCTTAGTAATTAAGGCATTCAGACAAGAGTTAGTTCTCGTGCTTGATGTTTCACCTCATTTATCACTCAGTATTCATGTAAGTTGTAAAAATACATTGACGCTAAAGCAACAATATTGAAGATTAGGTATTGTCTTCATCTGAGAAAACAAAGACAACACAGAACACTGAAGTAATTGAACATGGATTTCCAGGTCTCACATATTTCCAGGTTCAGCTAGTGTTGAGGACAGAAGCATATTGTGATACTCAGCTGAACGGTGCCTATAACCAGTCTGGGTTCAAAAATAAATAGGCAATAACATTGGAAGTAGGAAATATTAATAAATTGAAAAAATTCCAAGAATCACATAATCTTTAAGCTTGGAAAAGACCTCCAAGACTATTAAGCCAAACTTTTTGACCAAATACCACCATGCCCACTAAATCATATCACGAAGCACCACATCTACTAGGGTGTTTGTTGTACACTGTTTACATTTCAGTCAGGAATAAAGTTGCTTTATTTTCACAATCTCACATTTTAGATGTTTGCTAACAGTTATAAAAACCATGCTTGGTTGTTTGAACAAAACATTGATTATATTCTCCCAGCTAATGAGTTTGTTCTTAATGTTAGTCTCATGGAGGCTAAAATAACACTGTATGAACACTATATGTGCTCTTCAGCAATGTAATGTAGTTGAACAAGAAATGAGTATTTTCTTCTATAATTAAGGGAAACAAACTAAAATATGACATGTTATTGTAGGCTAAATGGAGGTCTAGATCTTTTTTGACCATCACATGATCCAGATGTCAGCAAGATAGCCTGAATAATTTAATGACCCATGTCACTTTACGAAAAGGCTTAAAGTAATAAAATTTATCATCTGGGTCAGGTTAAAGCACTTAGTCAATGGGGCTGAGAGCAATTCAGCTCACTTAAGACACCCACTAGCTGACGCACCCAATTGCTCTTCTACCTACTGCACAGACCCTGACAGCCACCAAGCTGTCGAGGTTCTGACATCTGAGAACCTGTCCTGAACTGCCTTCCATAATTCTGCTGTAACTTACACCAGCTGGGGAGACAGAAAATCATTAGCTATACTTGTTACTCATTTAAGAACCTAAGGGTAGCATTTAGTAAGTACCTTACACCCTTCCCTCTTTCTTAAATCCTTGTTCGAGTTTTATACATTTATAGCTCTCCTGAAACAGAACACCTCCTTTGGTAACAGTGTTTCAAAATAATTTACTACATGAGCTATTGCTACAAAGGCACTTAGAATTCACTAGCAAAGCTACATGAGAACAACTTTATGTTAGAGCCAGGCTGCAAAGAAAGAAAACATTACATTAGCACGGACATGAACCTTAAGATTAAAACCTATCACAAAAATAGTAATTTCTGAGAAACTTAAAAGCTTTCTCTGTTACCAGTCAGTTATCTTAAGCTTTAAAGCTTCTTCTTCTTTGCAAAATTTTACCTTGATGACAAATTAAACATGTAGCATTACAAACACACTGATTATTCACTGAAGGAAGAAACAGAACAGATTGGAAAAGCAAATGACCACATAAACACTGGATGTTGGCCAAAGCTAGTAAGTTAAAACAGTTCCTTTTCTTTGTACATAAAAGCAAGGTCAAGCAGTTGAACTAACATGCCTCAATGAAACAGTTTACAATTGGTGACAGAATGAACCCTTCCAAATTCCTCTAAGTTACAGAAACAACTGCCATAGTTTAGCTCCATACCAACTCTAGGGTATGCCACTGTTCAGTGAATAAAAAAAAAGGCAACATTTAATTCTCTACATCAGGATGGAGAAATAAAGGCTTAAGAGCAAGAGAAGTCAGCAACTGTGTTACAAGTAATAAGCAATGTGACATCCCCTTGCATAAACACATCAAAATTAAGTCTGATCTGTGTGCTCAGTACTAAAACAGCGGTCCTTATGCATGCAGCAAAAAGTTAGAACTTAGAATGAGTGTTCCAAACCGTGAAAATCCAGAGCTAAAGACACTGCTGAATCTTTTTAGGATGAGCTTTCCACATAGGTACAGCCAGTGACAACCGCAAGTATCACGAAGGTAAAAATCTGAAAACCTTGCATAACAACTTACTGTGTAAGTGATAGCTGCCAACATTCCAATCACAGTCAAGGAACTAATGGAAAATGAAAGTGCAGTCAAGCCATCTGCAAAAAACAAACAAACAAAAAAAAGTGTTGAAAATACTTACAGTAGATGTATAAGAACACTTCTTCCTAAATTAATTTTCAGGGGAAATTTAAGTTCATGAGAAAGAAGAAAAAGATTAAGACACAATTACCAGTCCTAACTCAGACAAAAAATTTACCTAGAAGAGCTTTTTGACCACAGGAGATCTTTATGCCAAATTGCAGGGTCCAGGACAGACTCTTGTCTTTGTTACAAGCTCACAAATGTTGCATTCACCCAAATGGTTAAATAGCCACTAAAGAACTTGCTCCCATAGCTGTCTAATGCCTCTTCAACACTTGTTTCTGGCCTCCCCAGGGTGCTGTGTAACTTGCACAACTTTCATGTGCATTCTGGATGGTTCATCTTAGTTTTGTTTGCTACCATCTGATTTCTCCTACTAAAAGCATTATCCAGAATCAGGCAAGCATGGATTCTTCAACCAACCAAAAAAAGCCTCAGCTTCACTCAATGGATATACAGACTAATAGACTGGAAAAAGTTCAGGGGACTATAGAGTTACTGCAGCCTTGTAACTGTAGTAATTAAAAGAGATAGTAGAAGACAAGAGTGGCCAAACAAAAGAAGCATTTAACTCCCTAAAACCTCCTGCACAATTCTTCACAACAGGTCTACCCCTAACCTCACCACGCAAGACATCAACAAGTGGTTTTGGTTACATAGTAACATGGAAACTTATAGTTTACAGATATGAATTATTACAGAAATATATTATTACAGAAATGAACCTTCAGCAATCAATTTCATGTTTGTGCTCAGTCATAATCAAACTAGAGTTTGTTAAGTTAACTAGTCATAACAATAACTGCTCCCCACCATGTCCTCTCCTCTAGTTAATTCAAGGATTTAGAATACAGTAACTCATTCCTGCTCACACAGAATTACTACCATTTCCATTAATTAGCTAGTTTCCATTCTTATTTCCTGAACACAGCACCCAGAAGTTGTAACCTGAGAAATCATAACTATCCTCTATGAGGAGCTATACCCCTCTTCTGACCAACCCTACAGGCCTCCTTCCACAACCACCAAAAACTAATAGAATAGCACAACCAAATCCAATTTCACAGCTCAAATCTCTCCTTTACTCTTTTTGCTAGATAGTATCAAACAACTTCCCCAGAGCTAAAAGCAATATGTTCCTGTTTTTCAAATACTACAGCTATGTTTAAAACTTATAAAAAAAAAACCAAACCAAAAAAAAAAACAAAACCAAAAAAACCCCACAAAAATAAACCTAGCACTATTTTCCCTTCAGTAGCTGCGAAAATTTGACTTGTTTCTGAAGTTTAGGGAAAAAAAAGCCCATATGTGTGACCCCTATTCGTAACATATCACACAATGTACTTACACACGGTTTTTGATGATCCTCCTGTACAAGTATTTGAAACCAACATTTAATATACGTTTTAAAAGTCTGAACTATGCTCAACAGAACATTAAGAAACTAACTGGCTGAAAAATTGATAATTGTATACCAGAAGTATATTATCAGGCTTTGCCTCAGTGGATGAGTTTGCATTCCTTTCATAATCCCACTACCAACTACCAAGTGATGACTGGATGTTTGTTCTGTGTCTCAAGATCTTTGTATTTCTTGGGCCACTGCAGACAGACAAAGGAAAATGGTAAATTAATATAAAAACAGGACAACAGGTACAAGTAAAGACAACAGGCAAGCATTTTGTCCTTATTTCTCCAGCATCTGGAACACCAAAGAACCTTTTGCAGAGAGTTGAGGTCTGTAGAGTAGCTCTACAAAAACACAGGGGCCCCCCTTTGTGGGGGTCTTGGGAGACAGTAATCTGAAAATAAGCCAGCAGCCTGCCCTGCCAGCATGGAAGTCTCGTGGCACCCCAGGCTGTATCACCAGCAGTATGCCCATCTATTAAAGGAAGGGACCATATAGGGAATACTGCAACCAGCTTTGCGGCCTCTGCTACAGGTAAGACTGATAAATCTGAGCAAGTTAAGGGGAGAACTAAGTTGGTCGGAAGTTGGAGCACAGGCTGTGCAGAGAAGCTGAGGGAGCCAGGCTTGTTTGACCTGGAACAGAGACATGTTTGGAGACACCCAATACAGCCTGTCTGCTTAGCAAAGAGGTGCAGCTCAGGCTCTTCAGTGGTGCATAGCTGTCAAGTGTGAGACAATGGATGACAGCAGGTATACCCACAATAGGTAAGAGGAGACATTTTTTCACAGAGTCTCCAAACCTAGGGGGTTTTCAAGAGTTAAGTGATAAAGCCCTGAGCAACCTACTCTGACCTTACAGCTTCCTTCTTGGTGCAGATTTGACTGGATGACCTGAGGTCTCTTCCATCTGAATTATTATGAAATTACAAGACAAGAAAATGCTGATAGTCAGAAAACAAAATCAGACTTTCACATCTCAACCCAGCATCTTAATCATTTTACTTTCCTAGAAATAAACATTGGCTATACTGTATTTCACAGCAAAGAGAGCCAAATACTTTGTTACAGTCCTAGCAAGGTCTCCTGGAAAAATTAGCTTACATCTCAGCTCAACTGCTATCACAACCTCTATAAACAGTTTAAGAAGCATTTTTTCCTATGCTGTTATAATCTTTGCAAAGCAAGAGAAACACCTACAAGCAGACAGCCAAAGCGTTCAATAAGCTATAGATTTGTCCTCCCCATCTCCTATGCTTACAAGCACAGATTACAGCACAGAACATATTATGATTAAAGACTCTGCAAGGATATCAAAGCAAACAAGAAGGGCTTTGAGTATTTAAGTGGCAAGAGGAAGAAGAGGCAAAATAGGGGCCTGTTGCTGAGTGGGGCAGGAGACCTGGTGACACAGGACTTTTCCACAACAAGTCTGAGGTACTGAATGCCTTCTTTGCCTCAGCCTTTTACTAGCAAGAC
Organism: Rhagologus leucostigma; assembly: GCA_013397725.1. Lineage (NCBI taxonomy): Eukaryota > Metazoa > Chordata > Aves > Passeriformes > Rhagologus > Rhagologus leucostigma. The sequence continues at coordinate 252,803 of VZTD01002512.1, read as the reverse complement.
CAGACTTCAGGAAACCCAGGCCAGGGAGCTCAGGGAGAAAAGCTGGAAGGAATATGTACCCTTGGTGAAAGAGGATCAGGTTAGAGAATGCTTAAGCAAACTGTTCATATAAAGTTGACGGGCCCTGAAAGGATTAGCCAGCTCTGTCAGTGTTTGGTGTATGTCATTGCAGGGAACTTTTAGTCAGTACAAAATTCCTGGAATAGTGCAGATTATGACTTGACAAAGGCTTGTATGATTATATCCTAAAACATTCACACAGAAGCCAATAATACTCTGACACATATCAAGAATGAAGCACAAAATAATGGACTACTTATGCATTGGGATGAATGTTAGACAACTTTTAGTGACACATTTTTGAATACATTTGAAAAGTGACATCAAGTCTGTCTTAGCTCACTTATAAAACACTTCCTTCACATCTCTACCCTGAAAACATATCCTGGCTAAGCACATGAACTACAACACCTAAGTGTTAAATACTATTTCATGGAGTTTGGCCTTCACAACAGTTCTTCACAGTCCTAGTGTAAAGTATAACAAATGCAAACAACAATTTTAGAAGAGGTCTGCAAGAGCAAAGGGAAGAAGTTGTAACACCCACAGGACTTTCCTATCTAAATAGACAAAAACACTCACTTGTCTCATTCTTACAGTGAACAGCAGTACCGCATTTCATTAGGTAAATGATTGAAGACTGTCACACAACATCTCACACACTCACAATACCCTAAAACCCAGTGAACTTCAGCACCCAAGTAGCATTTAAGAGCTGAGTTAAGTGAAGACTATGGAAGAAAGTACTCTCCTCTCCCCACCACAAATATCAGAGGACACAACACTGGAATCCTTACTGTCAAATGGGGACTGTATTTAAAGTACAGAGAGGAGATGCTGGCAGTGTCTGCTTTCAAGGTAGTTACAAATTTTTTTCTTCTCAACAGGAGGGACACTTATTGCAAAGACTTACCATAAGTAAGCAGTTAGAGAAGAGTTAGAAAACTGTCACCAAGGAAGTTAATTATCTTGTTCAGTCAATGAACGAGTGACAAAAGTTAGTGGAGTAGCAACTCACACAAAGCTCAGAACAAATCTCAAACTTACGACTACTTCCAAATTCTTCAAACAGCAGCTTCACTTTCTCCCACTCTGTGGAATTCTTCTTGTTGGGAATATCCAAAGGAACAAAAGCACTACAATACAGAAAAAAATATCTTTCTTACCCTAATTAGTCAAATATAAAAAGAATTCTACTTCCAAATTAAGAAAATAGAAATCCATTCATTCCTGAAGAAAAGCCGGTGTTTCGCTTTATTCACATTCTCCTCAAATGCTGCATTTAGATCTGCAGAGTACATGTGCATATGTGCAGAGTCAGGTCTGAGGTCAATGAACAAGTGATTTTCTATTTACCATTCCTAAAAGAGGTAATGACCCTACACTCAAGCATCATTAAAAGATGTATTAATATGATTTACTATGCTGATTTGATTCATATGCAGAGGAGCAAATAAACTTTAAGCATCAACTGAGACAAATTCTCTTATAAATATACACTTCGGAAAGCCAAAATGAATTAATGATTTCTAAAACAAGCACTAAAATATAAAGGGACATGTTTATCTTCTATTATTACAACTAAAATAACACATCTGCTCCATTTCATTCTTTGTTCTGCATTTGGCCCAGAGAACTGAGCTGCAGAGAAGTTCATTAAGTATTTCTGTTCTTCCAATAAGCAGACAAGCAAAGAACGCTCAGAGAGCAAGATCAGGTAAAACAGTCCCCTAGCTGAAAGCTTCCTGTTGTCAGGCTCCCCATCTAAAGTTAACTAGTAAGAATAACTCTTCAGCACCTCTACAGACAAAACAGCTGGGTTTCTAACACCTGGGAAAACAGTACCTCCATAGCAAAAAACCATTGAAACCATAGCTTTGAGACATGAAATAGAATGTCTACAAGTCACCAGGGAGACAGATTTGAAGGGAAACACTTTAGGCAAAGAATGCAAGAACTCAAACCAAAGTCCATAAAGAATGTTTACAACTATCACTCGGATTTGCATGACAAAGACTACATAATTAAATCCCTGCTTAAAGTTCCAAACAAATACATATTTCCAGGAGCAGTCTCAAACTTTAAGTACAAAATATGTGCTATTGTTTCAAAGGTTAGGGCTAAACCAACTGTGTGCACATACAATCATCACATCAATAACAAACTGATACTCTGCCAAAAAAAAGGCTGACATTTTAGAAGTCGAGATTTTGATTCTAAAAAAAGCTTCTTGACTGTGCAAGATGCAGATTAAGGGCTAGCATTTGCTTAAATTGAAACATGGTTGTTGACTTTAGATTTAGTTCTTTTACCTGCCTCTAGTAGCAACTCTTTCTGTAAAATAGCATCCAGACAAAATGAAGACACAGGCATCAAAACCGAGTTAGGCAACATTTCTACTTACAAATGATAGAAAGAAATAACTGCAGGTTTATTTGCTAAAAATGATTCAAATAGGAGACTCTGAGAATATAAGTCAGGTCAAGCCCTTTTTATTTTAGCACCACTATGGATTTGCTATTTGTGGACCACACACAGTAACAAACAAGATGGAAGAACATTTTAGGATTTTTATAATGTTCTTGCTTTTTTTTCCCCTGAGAACAATAGGATTTTTTTTTCTTATTTCTTTTTGGTTTTTTTTTTCCTGAGACTACCTACAACCAGTATGTCAAAGGACACTAATCAAAGCAGGAGCCACTGTATACATTATACTCTTCTATTAGCACTCAGATAAACCTTGACTGAAGCAGATGGAGATCTGATTTTGCTCCTGCTCAAATTCCATGCACCAAAGGCCCCAGAAAGGAACATAGGAGTTATAAATGTAGGTTATGCAAGCAAACAAAACAGCTCAGCTGTGATGTCTGATACTTGGAGTTCTGGACCCAAATCAAATTATTAACTGTGGTAATTTTAAGAATAGAAGCAAATTGCTATGCTGTTCAAAACATATCCTGGGTAAATTGTGATTAAAATCTAGATCAATATCTAGGCTGCAGAACAAGGAAAGTAAATACAAGACAAGCAGTTTAAGACTATTCACTCTTGGCAGGGCTAATACACAGGTGTAGATGGGTAAAGTTTGATCCTTAAATCAAAGAGTGTCATTAACTGTCATCCTTAGGAAATTATTTTCCAACACACCAGATTAAGACTCATTTCCTTAAGTGAGTTCTGCTGTGATGTAATTTGCATAACTATTTATAGGATAATTAGACATTTTCATAGCTTTTTAAGAGCTAATGGTTCTAGAAAATTTAAGGTAACCAGTTTAATTCTAAACACTGACAGTCAGGGAAGCATGCATTTTGGAACCAGATATTCACTAGCCTCAAAAACAAACATTTTGTTTCATACTAGACTGCTTAAGGGTACCTTAATGTAGACTGCAGTATCTCAAGCCCCTTGACAAGCACATGACATTTAGAGAAAGTACAAGGAAAGTAGATAATTTATGGGAAAGGAAAAGTATGACAAAAAACTAGTTCTGAGTATCCCAGTATAAATTTGCCCTATACTTTGCTTTTAATGGTACTCTGCATCAAGTTATTTGTGTGCAAAGGATTTAAGTGTTACAGATATTCACATTTTTGCCAAACAACTGTTTTGTAACAGACAAGTAAAGTAATAGGTACAAACACTACTCCTGGTAACAATGTGGACAATAACATCCAGCTCACTGAGTTGTGTTATCAAGTCAGAAAAAACCTCCAAGAGCATGTGGCACAAAACAGATTTGTTTCCAAAAATAAGATCTCTAGTGGAGCAAGGTCAACATCCTGGTAAGAATAAGACACTCAAACTTTAAGCTTAATATAGCTTTTATAATTGATTTGAGGACTGCTGACCATAGAAGTGGCAAAACCTTTTTATGTAGGCCTTTAAAGCTATTTATTGACCTGTTTTAATCATACAGACTACTTGCTAAACCAATCAGAACAGAGGCTCTCTGGCTATGAGACACTAGGCATGTAAGCACAGGAAGAAAGACTATTTGTCAGGCACTTAACAGGAAATACTCCAGTCCCTCTCACTCTTGTAACCTGTGTGCAGGAGTATTCTATTCCATTAAGCCTACCCACCTAGAGTCAAACCCAGTACATAAAATTACAGGTTATTTTAACATTGGTCTGATCCTAACCACCAGTGAGAGAATCTCCTGCTACTGCAAGACTAGTCTTCACTACCATGTTCAGGCAAACCACTCATACAGAAGCTTCAGCTCCAACATTTTTATCTCTTTCCTGTCACACCGGGACTTCTGTAGCCACTCCCTGACCTTGCTATGAAAACAGCTGACTAAGTCTAAGACAGCTAACTTCTTCAGAAAAAGGATATACATAAACAATGAGACACACGTTACTTAATATATATAACTCTACTAGAAACAGAGTTCACATTTTTCTTCAGCACAGTCACCTCAGTTGCCTCTAAAACCAAGCCTTTTCCCCTTGAAGAGAGGCTTGCAGTCTCACTTAGAGGGGAAATAAAAGAATTACCTTTTTCTGTGGCAGCCTCTTAGGTAGCAAGGATGCTTTATTCTCGGGGCATCAGGATGATGCTACTATTTAACCATTACCATCAGTAAAGTGTGCAAGTAACCTCATGTGGATACTAGCAGTAAAGTTGTTCCAATTAGAAAACAAATTCCTGGTGTTTATCAATGGGTTTCAAGGTATCTCTGGGGAAGCATTGTTCAGTGGCTTAGCCCAAGGGCAAGTGGCCAAGTACCAAGCTCTCTGGTTTGCAAGTCAATCTCACTGTCATACGGCAAAGTATTAAAGGGGGTGGTCTAACCCACTGCAATTTACTGTGAGGACTTTTTAAAGAATAAACCTAACAGCACAGAGGACAATCAGGAAGTCAAGAACCAAATTCTATACTACTGGGAGAGAGGAAAGAAAGTGCTTACAGCTACTGAGGATTCAGCTAGAGACACTACCAAAATTTCTAAACTGGGTATATTATACAATACATCTATCTATGTCTATGATGTGAGCGAACTGTCAGGAACACCTTTGCCAGAAATTTTAGTAGCATTTCAAGACCATGATTAAGGTAACAAACACCTTCAATCTCTTAAGAGCAAATACCTTACTTTCACTTAAGAGGATGAGAGACTTGATAGAAATGTAGCTTTAACTTTTATCAAAACTAAAACAATATTCCAATAAGATGGTACACAACTGGAAGCATTAATTTCACTCTAGTTTCTACTTCACACTCCAGTACTTTGATATGGATCATTTTAGCAAACATATTGCAATTTTTACCAACTTTATTGCTGCAGTCAAAACACTAAAAAGCTTATGACACAGCAGACATTAGAAACATTCAGTATTGGTGTGCATGTCATGCTTAATGGTGATCTGAAATCAATTTTCTGCTACTACTTGGAGTTTCAGAACAACAGCGCTTGCTGCAAACAGGTTATTCACTTCAGTAACATTCGCCTTTTAAACAAATGCCAGCAAAACCTTTATCACACAAGGCACAATTAAGTCAAGTATAACCCCACATTACACTTACACCCTTCAGACAGCATTTCCATTTAGGAAAGTATAAGCACATAACATCATTTTCCTAAAAAGCTGTTTTGCAATGTCCATTTCAGAAAAAGCATATGAGAAAGGCAAAAAACTATTTGATGAACTGGGATAAGGACAAGTTTTTACTCCCGGTTGTACACTGAAGCATTAATGTAGTTGTGTCACAGCCACCATGTCCTTGATATTAATTCACACTGCACATTCAGTTAACTCGGAAGCACAAGTACCTCCACAATTAAGAAAATCACTTTATCTTCCAGTTAAACTCTTACTTTTCGGGCACCTAATTCTCATGATACTTAAACCCTATTAGTGATTAGGCTAATGTTGATTATACAGATTGAGTGTATCATAATTTACCTCTTAGAAGCACAGAACAGAACTCTGATAAATAAATCTTGCATTGAACAGTGCTCAATACAAATACTTACCCAATTAAGAGAAGAACTGCACAAATTGTGATGAATCCCAGGGTGTATTTGAGTGCAGTTTTAACCTGCTGCATATTAAAGAGAAAGTTAATACATTAACACAAAATGAATATAAAGGGATTTGTGCAAACTACGAAAGAGTATACTTAGCAAATTCCATAAAAAGCACAGGTAGTTTTATATATAAGTCACAAGTATACATTCTTGAAGAGTCTCATAGCTTGAGAACTATGAACAATGACATGGAATTATACTATACATTATATATATCATAAGCTATACATTTGAGCAGCGGTGGCTGGAAGCCTGGATATATTCAGTGCAAATACACTCAAAGAAAATACTTATTACTAATACTTTATATTATTGCTATTATTAGAAGTCGTCTTATGTTAAGGTTACAACTAAACAGAAGGGAATCATGATCATGATTAGAAGGTTCTTTAGGAAAGTATTTTCATTTGAGAAGTAGTACCTTACTTGCATGCATTCACTATATTCCCTGGGAGGTCTCAAGTCAATGCATTACGGAAGTAAATGTGCTAGCTTCAGGTGAATTACTACTGCCTACTTTAAGGAAAAACGCAAACACTACAGTAGAAAGACACTAAATTTGAGTAGCTATTTCAGAATCAGAACCATCTTCATATTCTCTACTTTAAAAGCTGTCACTATATATGTTTTCTATTCTAAGAAAAGTCTCAGATAAGAAGTTTTAACTTCCTGTGTACGAAATCTTGCTCAAAAGAATTTCTAGAAAGGTTTAAGAATTCATGAAAATACAGACATTAATTACTTATCTCACTAAGTTTCATTTCATGCAAGACCACAGCGCTTAGACTAGACAATGTCAGACTATGTCTTACTAAGAGCTGCTCCAGGATTTTTATGGAACTATACTAATAGACAAATACTACAATGTTAATACAATTTCTAAGTTAAAAAATCATTCTTGCTTTCATTTTTTTGCTATATACATTTGCCTTTTCATCGCTTGGTGCATTTGCTAGAGTAAACTTACTGAGCATGTGTTGCCATCATCTTCTTCCTTCTCCTCATAATAGAAATAGACAAAGGGGATCCACAGAAAGACGCAGAACAGAATGATCGAGTACAGAGCTAGGAGGAAGAATTTAATTAAATGAAGAGACAGTTACATTGGCACTTCATTTACTGCACAGTAATTCAAAGGAAAGAGTAAAACATTCATTTCCTCTCATTCTAGCTCTTAATTTCAAACATTGAAAAGTTACTAAAATTCACTAGGCAGCATACAAAACATTACTGTTTTGTGAACTCCAAAGGATTTGATAAAGTTAACCCTTTCAGACTAAGGATTTCAGATCCATCTTCAATTCAGCAATAACAAAAGACTAAAAGCAATCAACTGTATGCAGATGATACAAAATACTAGCACACTAGCTTAAAGCATACTGAATAAAAGCAAGCTAAGCCACCCAGTAACAGGTTGTTCAAATAAATGTATATAAAATGAAACTAATTAAAAGCTATTTTGATCACTGGACTCAATATCAGATTCTACTATTAATGTAAGTACATTATGGATGAAAGACATGGTTCTCGATGATTACCTCAATTCACAAAACAAAACAAGCTGTAGCAATACCGTATCATCAGTTCACACTCCCTTTTCAGAGGAAGGACTAATTGGAGATTCCAACAGATATTTAATTGAGTAGCCACTAAGCCAAAACAGTCATACTGTCATGTCACTTTGATGCACAGATGATCACAAGAAAGTGAAAGGTTTAACACCTTTAATTAATACGCCTTTACCAATACTGTCAAGTTTTGAAGACATTAAGAGCTGGTCAAAATCAATTAGACTCATTTGCCAGTGGTATGAAGACAAGAGACCAATTTCAGATAGAGAATTTCAAGTTTACATCTTCAGCGCTCTGTATTCTAAGTCAAACATGCTTTAGAACATGATTATTTAGGAAAATCTTTTAATACTTCATGTTATCTTATACTATGAACATTTCAGAAGCCCATTAGGAAACTAAAAACTGTGAAGCAGTATGTTACAGTATTTGCAGCCCAGAAGAAGAGTATCCTGGAATAGTTTACTAAGCCCTCAAAATGTCAGAAGTGTTACACAACCAAGACTGCTTGCACCAGCACAAAATCGCACCTTTGAAGGAGTAAGTAAAAATACTCAGGACCACATAAGTCCTGTAATCTTTGGCTGTTTTTCATCTTTGCCTTATTTTGCATGACTAATTAACACCTTTCCATATATATATATAAATAATTAACACCTTTCCATGAATACATTCATTCCCAACTTAAGTTTGTGACCTGTTATCTTGGCTAGTGCACTCCTTACAGTGCCCATGTGCTCCAAAGAAATCTACCTTAGCATTTTGTCCTGAAGTTGGTATAGAAGCCACATAAAGTATCAACACCTATAATCTAAATGTGAATCAGTAATTATATCTAAATAGAACCCATTCTTTGGAAAAATATTTAAAAGTGTTAAAGGTATCTACTGTTTAGAGTGCTGAGTTAGTACGGCAATGCAAGAAGAGAAACAAGTTCTCAGTTAGTTCATGAACTCTCACATTTGCCAAGAGCATAACATTCAGGGCTGTAAACACCTTGAAACTTCTAACTCTAAAAAGAAGCTTTCCTAGACATTCTAGAGCAGTAGTCATACTACAGTATTGTGAATGCTTTCAGAAATCAAGCCTCTCTAATCTATAATCTGTTTTTTTACACTAGTCCTAAATCCACACCACAGTGGGCCAGTAAATTAGGCAAGTTACATGCATCATGAGTCCAAGATCAGAATAATCAGCCCATGGAGGTCACCACAAGCACAGAAAAATCCTCACTTCCACATTATACTACACTAAATTCAGCATACCTTACTGATAAGTTATGCCTTTAGCTCATTACATAATGGGACTGTGATCTATGTTTCTTCCAAGGTAATAAAGGAAGAAACACATTGATTAAAGAGACTATCTATGAACTGTATGGGTAAATCTATTTAAACAGAATCATTAAGGTTGAAAAAAAAACTGCAAGACCCAACCTTTAAATATGTTATCTGTTGCCACTAAACCGCTAGAGAATCATAAACAGATCTTCGAGTATTGCATGCAGTATTATAAACATGCACCAGTATTATAAACATGCAGCAGTATAAACTCCAATTTACACTTAAAATTGCAAAAGCTCTGCAATTTGCTCTGTTGAAAAACTTGGTTGCCATAGTAATTTGACAGGACTAGCACAGAAAATAAGGCAGCTTTGGATTTGCTTTTCCCACGCAAAATCATTCCAAGACAGACCTTTTTGTTTATAGATCAGGTGGTTTTAAACTGCCTGTGAGGATTTTTCAATTAGAATTGAAAATTAGATTTATAACTCACATGGTTGAAGCAAAAGATTATGTTTGCTATTGTACTAAAGAAGCCAGATGAGGAGTGACTGAGGTCACTTGGCCTGCTCAGCCTGGAGAAGACGAAGACTGAGGGAAGACCTCATTGCAGTTACAGCTTCCTCGTGAGAAGAGGAGAAGCAGGCACTGATCTCCTGTCTGTGGTGAAAGTGACAGGATCCAAGAGAATGGCCTGAAGTTGTGTCAGGGAAGGTTTAGGTTGGATATCAGGAAAAGGTTCTTCACCCAGAGGGTGGCTGGGCACTGGAACAGGCTCCCCAGGGCAGTGGTCACAGCCCCAAGCCTGACAGAGTTCAAGAAGCATTCTCAGGACAATTCTCTCAGGTACACAGTGTGATTCTTTGGGTGTCCTGCACAGGGCCAGGAGTTGGACTCAAGGATCCTGATATGTCCATTCCAACTCAGCATAATCTACAGTTCTATGTAACTTTAACAGATTTGCCCAAGTTTCTAGCAAAAAGACAGGAAACTGATAATCTGGTTTTTGAATTCTAATTTTCAGAACTTATGAAAAAGGAAATGCAGCACCTTTCATCAGCCCATACAACTTAGTTACCTGAGGGCAAGCCTCCAATTGCCTGCTGTCCTACCCAATAAAAGTGCTGTTTACTCCCTAAAAAGCTAACCTTCAAAAGCCAAGGTCTTGCAGCAACAAACAGCCAGTCAACAAAGTGACAAAGATATTCCCTTGCCCCTAACTCCCCTGTGACCTTGTGGCATAACACATTGTCTCAGCTTTCAGGGACTGCTCTTTGTTCTAGTTCAGAGGTTTGACTTTTGTTTCAAAACATTTTTCTGGGTTGTATCAGAAGCTTGAAGCACTACCACTGGACAAATGCTTCACCATAGGGCCACTACAATAGTGTTTCCTGCCACAGTCTAAGGAATCTTCAGCAAGAACTCCTTCGTAAAGGTTTGTCGGTTGTAAAGTTGTTCTTTAGAGACAACTCTTACCTCAAGTTATTCCTTCTGCTGATTTGCACCATATCAATACAAGGACACCTTAAGTATGAGAAAGGTACACCTCATAGTAGCTTTCAAGTAATAATAGTAATGGTCCCTTTATTACGTTTTGACTTGTTGGGTTTTTTTTCTTCCAGAACAACTGGAAAGGTTTCAAGCTGAGTATCGAAGATCAGTATTCCCTCAGATCCTTTTAAGAGACTATAGGAGGCTCAAGAATATTATATGATCAGAAGTCTCTCATCAAACAAAACTTGCTTTTCCAAATGGTATCGTATACCACTGCATTACATAACATCAAAATTACTAAGTTGATCAAAACAATGACTTGTTACATAGTCCCTCACTTTTTCTGCTGAAAAGTCACAAGCTATTTCAAGATACTTATGACCAGTCTTTCTTCCCAAATATATTGTTCCTGCAATCCATGAAAAATGTTTTAAAGTAAGTTTTCTTCAAGACTGGAAGAAGATATCTATTGTATTCCCAAGTGGAAGTTTAGGAATACAAAGCAGTAGTGAAATTCAAGTCAGACACTCGTTTGAAGCAGTTCACCACAGTAAGTTTCAATGCTGACACGTTTTCAATTTGTGTTCTAGCACATTGCTTCCAGAAAAATTATGCTAATTAAGAGAGTGTTTCTGTAGATTTAACTCCACAGTATTTGTCAAGTACAGCTATGGATCTCTCACAGTACTTAAAATGGCTTCTCCTAGAACCAGACCATGAAAACATGAAGTCACATTTGACTTCCAATTAATTCCTAAAAGCCCAAATTTTTGTGTCAATGACTCAATGTCAATGACTTATCAAACATCTGCAGTAAGCAGAAACAACTCCACGTAAAAATCATCCAAGCAATACCACTTACCCTTTTGGATAAATTCTTACTCAAAAACTTTAATGTGGGAATAACCACACTATTGCTGACTTAAAAAGGACATGAAAAATCTAAAGTTTAGCACAGACTTCAAAGCATATGTGAAGAGACACCATAAAATTCAGCAGACAGTCCTTGCCACACTGTGGTTGGGAGTCCCCTAACACATGCAGGTCAAGATCTTGGTCTATCTCACAAGAAGATTAGAATCTACCAATAATATCCATTCACCATTCACAAAATTTTATCAAAAGACACTGAACATCAGAGTGACTCCAACAGGTAGTATTTACTCACTAGAGGAAGAACTACAGAACCACCAGGTTACTGTCAATTGTTTCAACCTCGTTCTTTGTGATACAAAGCAAACTGTGTCAGACAGTTTCCAATTATAAAACTTTCTGAAAAGAGTTTTCCTTCCAAACAAACTGACATGCTTTTTTAGAGTGTTTGCCAACCACTGATCATTGTTCAATCACTAAAGAACTGTGAGGCATGTTCTATTACAGTTGCGTTTAGAAGTAGTAACACACTAAGCCACTATGGCTTCAAAGCAATTATTAGACTGGTTTCCTAAGAAAAGCTTTTAGGCTACTGAAATCCCACTTCAAGATACAGTTATTTCAAGCTTCACTCTGAGAGGTACCTCATTTACCATTCTACCAACACAACTCATTCTACTTTTGTATCAGTCTAGCCAAGAAACCAGGTGGTTTTGAGAAACAGAATATTTTTTTGTGGGGGCTAACAACTATGGAAAAAACCAAAAAGCTTTTCTATATTTAGTTACACCTTTATCAGTAAAAAGCAATATAAGTAGCAAAGTAACGATTAACACTCTAAAACATCAGTGAAATCACAGTCTCCACATTCTTGCTACAATTACAAGTGACTTGGATTGAAGGACAATGACCTAAGTGGACCAATTATTAATACCATAAGTTGTCAATACAACTACAGGAGTCAAGTAAGATCTATATAGTTATCTCTTCATTTTCAGGAGACACAAGAAAATACCAGTATTCATGTTCTTAAGTACAAAAGGATACTTCACTTCTGCTCATCCCATTTTTTTTAAAAAAAAGCCAACATTAAATACTTTCCTAAGAAGATACGAAAAAAAAGAGTAGTATTACAATGGAAGAGTTAAACATTAAACTTCCTCCTCAGCTGTTATGTCACTATGCTGGGCAACAGCAGCAGGGGACTAGATGTAGGAGAGGCATTGTGTTTTTATATATGATTGATGGAGACTTCTGAAAAATAAGTTACCATTATTTTTCACTTCAACATAGCTCTAGTTTCAAAACTAGTTATGAAAAAATGTACCTACTCAAATTAAGATGACGAGAGAAAAATGCTTTTAAAACCATCTTTAAATCTCTACCACCATCTGGAGGATATGCTATGAAATAAGACATTTGTCCTACAGCATTTCAAGTAGACGTGTCCAGACAGGCAAAAAACAAAAGCAGTTTTCCAAATTTAAGTTTAATTCTTCTTCAAAAAATTAGTTCAAGATTTACCAGAACATTCAGCTAGCCCAAAACACCTTACAGAAATTCATCAATCAATCTCGCAAATCTACAGCAAATGGTCCACAGAAGAGCTTGAAGACTATTCCACCTTATGAGATGTGAAATATTTGGTCTATTCAACAAGACCTCGGCAAACTACAAAGTATAGAAAGGAAATACAAATCAATTCCACTATAATACAGTGAAGAATCTCTGTGTTAAAAGTTCCTTTTTGAAAACAGAGAAGTTTTCTCACTACTTTTGACTTTATTCATTTTTATGCTGAGTGAAGCCTAGTCTAGTTTGTCACTATCACTGGCAGGCAATAATTAATCTGTAATTTAACAAAGTCCGCTATTTAAAAGCACTTCCTGATCTAAAAAATATATTCAAAAGAGCCATAACATACCAAGAGAAAAAACTTCAAGTCTTAGGAAATGTGACCATAAAGCAGGCAACTACCTCTGAGGTTGCACCACTAAATGAGACAAGCATTTCACCCAAACTGTGCTAAGCACTCCTCTATATCTACCGCTGACATATACCAATTAGTATTAAGACTTCTCATAAGTGTCATAAGAACAACTAAAAAATTGATCTAAGAGTATGCAGAAGTTTGGTGAACAGTTATTTTTATTTCAGTCACTTTTTTTTATTTCAGTTCTATTTAGGATTACCACTCTTGAATCAACTCCTCTATGCTCCTTCACAGTAAGTGTTACTTGGAACAGGGTAGTTGCTGAATCTGAACACTTAAGTGTTACACTCATGGTTGCATGAACTTTATACATGGTAGACAAGTTTCACGCTGCTGCATATGTTAAGTGCCATAAAAGGTACAGCAAAACCATGTGTTTCCTTTAAGGGACCACTAAATACACACACAGGAAACATGTTAAGCATAGATTATATAACAGAAACCATCAGCCTTTCCATGAACTGGCCTTCAGTGTATTTGCATTTTTAGGGGGCTCTTGAAGATGAAAAATACTCTCTGAAGGGCACCAAGTAAAAGACTCATGTTTAATCAAAAAGTGATAATCCAGTATGACCTCTAAAAACTTCATGCCTTCACTTAAAGGTCCTATTACTTGAAAAAAAGAAGGTAAAATACTTACTGTAATATCCATAAAGTACAGTGTCTTCAATTTGCCTTGAAACATTAGCATCAGCCCAGACCTAGCAATAAAGGATAGAAGCATTTATTATCAAACGTAATAAAAGAAGACTACATGAGAATCAACCATTAAAGAACAAAAATAAGAGAGAGAGAGATAAAAAAGCTACTTCTAAAGAATTATATGCTGCAGTGCTAGCAACAGTGAAAATCTCTGGGCAAACAGGAATAAGCATAGGACAGTTTCATAAAAGGAAGGTTTTAGACCCAAAAGAACATTAAGTAGTTTTGGCAGCTCCTACATATGTTCTGCTAATTCCCACAGTATAAGAGTCTCTGAAGATAATCATAGAAAGGTCTGGGTTGAGAGGGGCCTTCAAAGATCACCTAGTCCATCCCTCCTACCATGGGCAGGAACACCTTTCACGTGGTCAGGTTGCTCAAAGCCCCATTCAACCTGCTCTTGGAATGCTTCCAGTGACAGGCATCCACAACTCCTCTGGGAAACCTGTTCCAGAGAACCATCAACTTGACCATAAATTTCTTCTTTATACCTAAATCTACACTCTTTCAGTTCAAAGCTGTTACATTTTCTTCTGTGTCTACATGCCCTGCTCAAAATTGTTTCTACATCTTTCTTATAAGCTCTCTCTATATTGAAAGGCTGCAACATCTCCCCAGAACTTTCTCTTCTCCAGGCTGAACAACCTCAACTCTTTCGGACTGTTTTCACAGGAGAGGTGTTCCAGATCTGACCATTTTTGTGGCCTTGTTTTAACAGTTTTCTTGTGCCATGGGCCACAGAGTTGGACAATGTACACAATATTTTCATCATAGAATAGCTTTGATTAAAATTTGTATATACAGATGCAACAATACTTAGATGTAAAAATAAGAAAGAACTTTTTATTAAGATCAGTTATATATAAATCATTAACTTTTATTTTTATTAGTTATTGCCCCAGTTTCATCTTGCCCCAATCATCTCCTTTTTCAGAAGCATGAGATTTGACTTTTTTGTTTGACCAAGACTTGAATTACAAAAATATTCAACTTAGCAATATCTAATTTTACAACTCCATATCCAAGAGCACTGATATCTCTTATTTGAACAAGAGCAAAAGTAACTGCACTACTCAGTCCTGGAAACAATGAAAACAATGAAAGTGAAAATGCAAGTCTTAACTCTGTTGGAAACTGCAGTCAGCCAGATGGCTGAAGTCAAGTTCTTGTGCCCATTGCCTGTCTCTCCTCCTAGAGACGAACTACTGGTTTAAGGAAGCTAAATATTTTATGACATAATGGTTGGCAGACAAGCTCAGGGATTTAATACAATGGTCCAAGGCTGCTAGTACAGCTTAAACATATTTCAGAATTGTTTTAGTTTTGTGGAATCCAATCTCTACGTGCTCAAGATCAAGAAAGTAGTTATCCAGAAGCAGAATTCTTTAAAAGCTAGAGAACACACCAACATAACTGAATTGGCAAAAAAATAAAAAGAAAATATCCAGTACTGTCAAAGCTCTTTCTCATTTCTGCACGCAGGCTTTCTTCAAACTGGTAAGATCAAGCCCTTTCAGTTGTAAAGATGCACACACTAATACAGAGATATGAAAACGCAAAAGAGCACACTCCTTAAACACTGCTACCATAAGACTTAAAGAAGCTTTGGCACTTGGTTTTTCAATTCTCTCAGAACTGCATTAAGTCTTCTGGAATATGGGCTTGATGACATACTATGAACACTTTTTCTACTATCTCAGAAAATCAGCACGACCTTCTTTTTTGTTACTATGTTAAGACTTCCAGTAGGTCCAGTTTACATTAAGCTTGTAAAATTCACCGTATGAACTAAATTAGATTATCATCCACCTGGAATTTGAGTAGAAAAATACACATCCACTTTGACATCTAACAGCAAAAAGAAAGCATGAAAAATATTTTAGCAGAAGGAGCAGAAGCAACACCCGAAGTATCTGTTAGGTACACAATAAGCTCAGTCTTTGAAGACTGTCAGGCTCACACCCAACAGCATTTTAATTAAGAAAATTCTAGGCATTTGTATTAAAATATACCACAAAAGAATCTGATTGCAATAAATAAAGAACATATACAGAACATTTAAATTGCTTCATGTTAAATATTAAGAAAATGCTTAATCAAGGCTAAGGGAAAACCAAAACTGAACTGGACTGTTTGCATTATTTGATTCCAAGTAGCTATTGGTAAAAGCCTCTCCTTTGAGCAACGGATACATTTAAAATGCACAAAAACCATGAACAAGCAAGAAAAGCAACAGTGAGATCCAAAGTTTAAGAGGCACAGCCACTGTACAGAAGAGGCAGCAAGTAATGGAAATACAACAGGGCTTAGCTGCCCAAGAACTGCTTCTCCTTCAGCTACAGAAAAGCACTTTTAACACAATGCAGACATAGAACTTTAAATATTGTCATTGCTTTTCATTTTGCTTTTCAAATTAAGTTGCATACAGAACCAGAGTAGTAGTATACCCTATTATACTAGGAAACATACACTACACCATATTAAAATAGTGAGCTGCTATATTACACTAAACAAACTAAAATTGCAAAAGTGTGCATTTCACCATTACTTACATCTGCCTCAGCATACAAACTTTGCATTACTCTGCACAAGAAGAATATGTAATGCAAGCCAATTTACTGGTATATCATAATTATTACATCAGCTTTCAGTCAGCCGCCGAAGCCCCACATTTAAACAAACTAAAAAGCAAAACACTTTATTCTAACTGGCAAATTATCCATATGCACACACCATCAGCAACTCAAAGGCGGTAACCAGTTCATCTGACCTGTTTCAAAGGTTAGCGACAGCAGCACTGTCTTGTCAAAAGCAAGAAGCACTGCTCCCTAACAAGTATGAGAGTTCTGACAGTCTCAGCATCTCTGGTGACATACCAAGCTGCTAGGTATAGGAATTTACTTAACTAGCACATCCAGGACTCAGCTGAGAACTCATCTGTACAGCCTCTAGATACAGTCTTTTTCTTTTCCATCCATTATAACCCAAGCTTACAGTATATACAGCAAATAGCTTAGAAGCAAAATAGACTAGGGAAGTGAAAATTCATACTGCCTTCAACACACAGTTTAAGGTGTCAAAATGGGACCACAAATTCTTAGGACCTGCAGAATTCAGGCACTCTGCACTGTTCTGCTGTACTTCATTCTGTTCCATGAAGTTCAGCAAGCATATATCACCTTTAAAATACCTGTATGAATGCATTGTACTGAGAGATAAGGGAAGCCACAAATTGCGAGGATATGTGCAATGAATATGATGACCTATATTCAACTACTATGCTTTAGTATTTCTTAACATAAGTCACATTAAAAACAAGTGTAAAAAGTATATATGCTAGTAAAATGTTGCTATGTAAAAGTAAAGATATAAAAAAGCAGCTTAAGACACTAAGTTTACCTAAATGCTAAATCAAAAGCAAAGCTCCCTTAGAAGATTAATTTTATAATTCTGTTCATAGGAAAGTAGTTATGAAGAACACTGTCTTGGGGTGACTCTATCATGTGTATCCCCTATCATGCTCTATGCCCAAAAAGTAATATTGTGCCTTTTCTGTGCCTTTAAACTGAGCTTGAAAAAAACCAGATGAACTTTCCAAAGCAGATTCTCAAGGACACAGAGAT